>LPNX010753217.1:350761-528656 GCA_001517045.1 Pseudotsuga menziesii
TAAAAGTGACTTTTGGAGGCGGTTTTGATCTCTTCCAAAACTTCCCCTAAAATTCAAAACTTTTAGTGTCAGTACTATTAGGGTCAGTTTTGTAAAGACCGCCTCCAAATCCAAAACCACCCCTAAAAATGACTTTTGGAGGCAGACAACAACTGCCCCTAAAATTCAAATTTGTTGTAGTGTAAGAAATGATATGTCTATTCCTCATTAGATCCAATCCTGTCCTTAATCCCGAAGCATCACCCTCAAGAACAAGTGATGGAGCAAAATATAGGGATGCAAACATAAGGTAGCACATCACCACTTTCTTCATTCCTTTGAGAATTTCTCCCAAGTTGTTATCCCAACAAGAAATTCCTCTTCTAACTTGGACAACCATATATGTCATCAAATGGAGGGATCATCTAGAATGTGCATCACATCCAATGGCTCTTCTTAGCTAGCTCACATCTTTGGAAAAGAGCCAAACCAAGGCAGGACAAATTATCTTCATGTAGATATCAAAGTTTACCTTACTCAAACATAAGATCAATATAGATTATACTAATCCATCCAACTTCACCTTCATCCAATTTGTAATACATTTACTATTCTACCCAAGTGTACCAAACAATTTCTAAATCGAGATAATGTCCCTCCAACATTGAATAATGAATCATAGTGATGACAAAGGAAGCAAATACAAACTCACCAAGTTGCTTACCCAAAACCTTATACATGCAAGATTTGAGTGTAAATGGTGCATTATCCAATTCAATGGCCATAATGAAAAAATGTAATAAGGATCTGTAATGTCCATAATGACAAAATGTAGTGGCCTCTTGCATAACTTCTCCCATCAATCCCATTTGGTGAGGACCACTGTGAAGATCAAAGTTGGGGAAATTCTTAGTTATGAGCAAATCTTGGGCAACCCACATAAATTCCTTCCTTGGGGTTGACCTTGGAGCCAAATGGATAACTAGATTCATGTTCTAATTTTTTTCATATTGGATCCAATCATTCAATGCCTCACATGCAAATTGATTTTTAGAAGACTCCACCACTAATTGAACTTACCAAGCTAATGGACCTTCTATTAAATGGGAAAATGCATATGTTACTACCCTCCTTTCCTCTTCCTTGTATACAATAACAAAATTAAGGACTTGTACCATACTTACCCACTGCTCCATATGAATAGACTGCTGGAAATCAAAACTAACTTGCCTACTCAGATCCCATTGTCCATGCTGCAATATTCTCAATGTTTTGGTCACCTGGATCAATTAGTCACTCCATAGGATACCAGGATCCCATGGACATATTGGTAGTACATGATTTCCCATACTTTTTAACATCTCTTTATGTGCCATCTGATTTCTTGCATGCAATGTTGTCTTCCACATGCCATGAATGCAAACTAAATTTAGCTTACATGGTGATTTAAAATCTTCCATGTGGTTTCTCACCCAATCCATGGATGCATGAAGAATGGAGATATCTAATGGCTACAAAATATGTCTTTTCTTCTTCACACTCTTCAAAACTATGTCAAGAACAACAAATATTTCATTTCAAAACAAGATGAACATTTACCTCCCAAAGTATTCATCTCAATGGTGCATTTATTCACCCAATCAATGAATGAATGACCACATTTGTTTGTTGATCTGTATGGAAATATATCAGCCTTCTCCTTTAGAGCTAAATCTCCTTCCCATGTGGGTAGCTCAAAATAATCCACAAGCAATGTGATTTTTTGTACAACCTTATTCATGACAATCTCTTCTTCATGCACATTCCATTCAAATTGATCTCCTTGTTCACATGATGGCTCATGGAATGATGTGCTAGTTAGTCTTCTTCTAAAGAAAGCAATATTAGTGCATCCTTGGATCTCCATATCCACTATGTACTCACCTATCCAATCCATGGGAAAATAAGTATCTTCACTTGCAGATCTAAATGGTATGTCTTGTTGTATGTACTTATGCAATAAGACAAGTGTGTGGGAAAGATCTTTTACAGTATCTCCCTTAACCAACACTTCCAAATCAAGAATTTTTTCATGTTCATCCTCCACATGATACTCCTCCATCATACCTATTGTGTTTCCTTCCATGCAAGATGAAAGGTGTGGTACACTGAACTTCTTTTGAAGTTGATAGATCTGCAACTTTGACTCTTGAAGATCCTTTTGGGTGCTCTCCAAAGAAACATATGCAACCTTCAATTCACTACCAAGCCTTCCTGCTTCATCTTCCTCTCTTTTGATTGCATGATGATAATTTTTTCTCACCTCAAGAAGATGATTCTTATCTAAGAGAAATTTCATGTAGTTTTCCTTCATCTTGGCCATTACTTCTTTGAGAGTTTTGAAATCTCCCAAGAAATCTTATCCTTCCAATACTTGTTCTAAATCTCTCTAAAAACATCTTTACACCAAAGCATTAGAATCAACAAAAGGATCCTTGGTTTCTATGTTATTCTTGTCGCCCTCCTTTAGTGATCCACCCAAATGGTGTGGCTCACAAAGAGGATCCTTCACAAGATGGTCTTCTCCCAGGGTTGAAACCTTTGGATCTCCTCTTCATTCACCAATAAATATGACTTGAACAAGAAGGATCTTCTTCTTCTTCCTTCTCAATGCATTCATTAGAGGAGCTACCTGGTTCTTCCTATGGAATATTTTTGCTCTTATCCTTTGGAGGAAGGGTTGTCATTGGCTCTTGATTATCCAAGAAACCTGATGATACTTCCTTCTTGGTTGTATTAGGATCAAAATTCTTAGATACTGTCCTTGAAGAGGATCCAAAAAATTTCATCAAGTAGGAAGCAACTAAATCCAATGTATAGTCATCTATTTGGGCCCTTGTTGGATTTATTCGATTATCAACAAATTTAGACCTTGGTAGACAAGGAATATTGTCCCCATCATAGATCTGATTAAAAAAGTAAACATCTTCATCTTCTTGAGGCGTCCATATATGTAGATGATTTATTCTTCCTCATATGGGTCGAAGTCTTCATCTTCCATGATCGAGACTAGCTTCATGGTTACACTTGAAGTTGTAATATAGTATATTTATTCAATATAAGTTTAAGGAGCTTGGTATTTCTACTCACAAGTGTAGAGGAACATGCTATGATACCATTGTAATGATCCCATCAGATCATATTGGTCATTAACTCCTTCTTACAAGAAAAGTTTCAAATAAACTACTGGGGCAAGGAGCTTGAATTTATTAATGGATCAAAGATCATATAAGGAGGTCCAACCAAGGAAGGGAGAGGGTCATGAAAGCTTAGTTTCTTATGCATAATGTGTTGGGTGTTGGCCTAACTTTCGGTCGACCCAGGTTCAGACCCTTTGTTTGTCAAAAATACCTAATATATCGACCCGACAGAGGATAAATTCGTCAGCAACACCTACGACACAGATGCAGTATCACCCGAGATATCTTATGGGGACTTCAAGAACCAGGTTTCTATAGTTATGTTAGGTATTTTACTCTAGAATTCTATTAGGTCACTTGACCAAAACTAGGAATTATACGTATGTTCTCATGCATTCATTCAAGTTATCCATCTACCATTCCATTAACATAATTGCAATATAATCATAAAGTGTTAACATAGGTTAACTCGGTATAGGTGTGACATATACATAATTCCATTCACCATTAATTTTGTGTGACACATTCAGATATACTTATTTATATTAAACATGCATTCAACACAACATAAACATTAAAACACACAGAGACAAGATATAATTTGGAAAGCAATCCGAGAACAGCCACAAAGGTTCTCTTCATTTGGCATGAGAATTGGTTTGGAACCTTTGTCCTGCGCACTCATCTTGCAGACTCTTATTTTGATATTCTTTACAATTCATACATTTGTATCTTGTCTCATGCTCTCTAGTTTTAGTCTCTCTCTCTCACTCTCTGAATCGTCGTTCCACACACAACCTAGATTGATGCTATCTCTAAGAACTCTTCCTAGGATTGATCTTCAACCCCCTCTCTCAACTTCTCTAATGACCAACCCCCACATAGATTGAGTTGGTTCTTTTATAAGATTTTCTACTTTTACAATTCTTGATTCAACCGTTGACTGACTCTCAATTCTCATTCGACAGACTATATTTATATTTTTAATACATTCAGTTATCTCTAAAAATAGGCACAATCAAACCAAAATACAATCATGATTTATTACTAAAATAAAGCTTTTATTCTAACTAACTCTTCCCACAAAATTAGTCGAACTCTACTTTTCAACTAATTTATTCCTCTTATGTCATGGTTCCTTCTGGTGCAGCATCTTCCGTCATAAATTATTTTTTCATGTGAATGGAATCTTCATCTTTCCGAACAGAATTTTGGCAAAATTTTGTCTGGCATTTCCTAGGGCCAACAAGCCCCCAACACTCACCTATGGCTCGTCCCAAGCCACATAAGTATGAATCTTTTGTAATTGTGACCTTGCTTTGGAAATCTTGGAATATTTCCACTACTTGTTCAGTTTCATGTCGCACTTCTTCTTCTACTGGATTCAATTTTTCTACCAGTTCGAAACTGATGTGTTCTGAAGTTGTTAGTCCTGCCAACCCCAAGGCTTGTCGCACCTTCTCATGTACAGGTTGAATGAGACCTGTAAATTTGTCTACTTCTACTTGAATTTCTATGACCCGAACAGTTATCTTTTGCTGTTGTGTTCACAATTTTGCTACTTGTTGTCGTAGTTTCTTCATGTCAGCAGTTTTCTCCATTTTCTATACTGTTAGCAGCTTCTTTAGATTGCTCTTAATTTTGTTGAATTCTACCTCAGTAGTATGCAACTGCTATGTTATATGTTTTAATTCTTTATCGTCGATCAAAGCTTCCCATGACTAAGAAACTTGCTCGACTTCCTTGGCACAAAGTGCCTCTGCTTCTCCAATCTTCATCGCAGCCTCAGTTCCTGCTTTTCTTCATTTCGATAGTACCTGTAGAGGTGTAATGGTATTTATATGCAATTCCATCTCCGCAACCTACTTATGGAGGCTCTCCGCTAGTTCTCCAAGTTGAAAGACCTTGGCTTCTGAAAACATTGCTTCTGATATACCTTAATCTGTGAAACTGCTACAAGTTAGTGTAACTGTTGCATCGAGCCTATATATGTCCCCTTGCGACATTTTTTTCTACTCTCTATCTTGGACTGTTATCTTCAACTTATTGGTAGTTTTGTATGAGGATTTTACCTGATTAACCAACACACGCTCCCTATTCTTCATTTCTACTACTACGACATTCTAAATGGCATGCACTTCAAACATAGGCAATGCAAAAAAGTCCATAGTGATATGACCAAGTTCCTTGACCATGGTATTCAGCTCTGGTGTAACTAAGTCAATTGCTTGACTTAGTACTTGAATATTTATAGATGGATTTGGCATCAACGATTCCTTGACAGGTTGCTCGTCAAATGGAACATCTTGGTCCAATGACACAGTCGAGTATGGCGTTTGATCGACTGCCACTCAAACTTCTTTTACTGCATTATAGAGTGTATGCAATAAACTTGCTATGCTACTTTTCAATTCTATTTGTCTTTCGTCCATTTTTCTGCAACTTTCATTGACAACCTCTGCCATTATTTCTATCAAAAGAGTGTAATCATAATTGGTGAGGCTGACAACTCCATATGAGTTTTAGTCGTCGCCCTTCCTCTTCTTCTGGCTCTTCTCATATTTTTCTGAGTGCTTTCTCTTATCCCCCAACTCTATATCTGTTGGGGTCACAATTGATTCATCTTGACTATGACGGGGAGATATTTCTGGATTTTCTTTCACTAGTGGGTCTCCTCCCTAGTTGTATCCTTCTTTGTCGAGGGGTCATCCTGTCGCATCTCTTCTTTTGTGTATAATTAATCATTTGCAATAGGAACTTTCCACTTTGTAGGCCAATCTTAAACAATGGCATCAATTTCAACAGTAGATAGTTGAAACTTTGTTGCAATCCATTGGTGTTGCGGGTTCTATTGAGACTGCAAAAGATCTGATGGGACCTGACCAAAAATCTTATGATATTTTGAAACCATCTGATAGTTTCCTTGGTGATTCTGTCCTGCTCCCTTATATAATATTGAATGGGCCTCTCCTTGTAAAAATAATTCAACATTATTATCTATTTGTCGCCTAGGTTTATCTTTGTTGAATAAGATATTTTGGTATCGAGATCTTCAACATGGGACTGGCACTTCTACCCCTTCATAGTTTTGGGGCTCTTCCCATGCGACAAAAGAAATCAAAATTAGTAGCCAAGAATAATGAAATGGGATACCTTTTTCCTATACTTCTTTGGCATCTGCCAAGAGTTCATTTAGCAGATAGGTCTACCAGTTAAGTTGGATGACGGCTACACACTGCTTTACTGTAACAATCGTCCTTGTAGTATACTAGTTTGCTCACATCTTTTGCACCAGCTTGCTAGATAAGACTTTAGTCATGAACCGAACAACAGTATCATTGATGGAGGCGATAGAAAATCCTCTCTTATCCCTTGTTAACTCATACTTGTCCTTCATTTTGTTTTTCAAAGCGGTATCTTGGTATTTCCAGGGAATAATGGTGTTGGGTTGAGTCCTTCTAGAGGGAGTCCTGTAATCGACGTGATCATCTCGGCATCCACTGAAATATCTTGGTCGATTCATAGACAACCACCATGGAAACATATGATCAACTGCTTAACACTATAATTTACTTCTGTTGTGTGGCAAAAATGTGGCATGTGCATCAGCAACAATATTCCATATTCATCTAATCCTCTTTCTGATTCCATTGAAACCGTGTGGATAGGTCCATCGTATGTTTCTCAAACATTAGTCATGTATCTATCCATTTCCATCTCTAGAAATACTCGTGAGTCATGATCGACAAAGCACATCTTCTGTAGATTCAAAATAATATTTTTCATTACATGAACTCCTTTTAGTACGACAAACATTACCAGTGAATACTTTGCATTTTTACCCAGTCTAACCTTAGGTGCATTAGCTAGCCTTAATGGAACATAATCTGGCAACATGGTTTCTAAACCTGTCACTTCATCCTCTAGTGGAGGTGCTATTGCTCATGCTCTTCGACTAGTACACCTCTTCCTCTTTGATGTACCAGGTGGGTCTAGTTGTAAAACAACAATTGTAATTACCGATGATTGTGCAGCTTCTTTTGTAACTCTGGGTGACTATGAAATAGCCTTTGTGGTGTCTTCCATAATTGGCATGGGTGACGTAATCTCAAGCCCTCATTCTTGAATAGTGCTCGTAGTGGAGACGGTAATGGCCATACTCTGTAAAACAATGGCTTCGACTCTTACAGTTGTAGACATGCAGTTTAACATACTAAGTCAAATGCACTAGAATGAAAGAAACTTTGGTAGGAAGACAATATATGTGTACCCATTCAATCCATTTTTCATTCACACTATCGGCAATAAATGGAAAGGTGGTAGTGATTTTTTTCACATGGGGCAGTATTTTTAATCATTACAAGGAAACATCCAATCAAACCATCACTTCACCTGTCAATTCAATGGTACTTATCATGCATTAATTATGGAAGTGACCAAAAAGCATGCCGCAAAAATCTCAGGCATCTTTACATCAACTGCTAGCCAACTATCACTTGCAACCAAAATTCATTGTGCGACAGTAATTATTTCCTTACGACAAGCCTTGAGCCTGTGACGCTGCTTGTTTTCTATGATAGACAAACAGTCTGTGACAATTTTCTTTTCCTTTGACAAATAAAAATTCTGCAACTCTTTTTCTTTGTCTACGAAAGACAGAACGTCTACGACCAAATACTCATAAAAAAACTCTCAAATATTTTTTTTTCGAATTCTCAGTCGACCAAATTGTGGCTATCTTGATAAGGTTTTAACCGACTTCCATTCACCAATCCCTTGAAATGTTTTCCATCTAATTTCTGCAATTCTATTGCACCTCCTTCATTGATATGAATGACAATATATGGCCCCATCCAATGTGTTCTAATATTTCCAGTATGCTTCAAAAAATTATTTCCGTATAGGAGAACAAGATCTCCAATGTGAAATTGCTTATTCTTGATATGTCGGTCATGCCAAGATTTTTGTCGCACCTTCTCAAAATTATGACGATAGCCTACAATGAATCATTCTTCTTCTAACTGGACTAGCTACAATAAGAATTCCTCCATATCACCAACATCAGACATTTCAATAATCACAGCTATCCTTAGAGTCGATACAATATACTCCATTAACATGACAACCTCTTGTCGATAGACCATTCGAATGGAGTTTGTCCTAAAACAATTTTACAGGTGGTGTGATATGCCGATAACACTGCATACATTTTTTTATCCCAATCATCTCTTTGAACATTACAGATCTTTTTCAATGTGTTCTCCAGAATCTTATTGAAGACCTCAACAGTGTCATTCACTTATGGATGATACAACGCCATATTTTGGTGTTGAATATGGAATTATTCAGTTAATATGTCAATCAACTAATTCATAAATTTTGTGTCTTAATCACTTATATAAATCTTAGGTCATCCAAATCGGGTCACTACATTGTCAAACAAAAATCTAGTAATGGTCACAGCATCAGTACAATCCTTGATTGGCACTGCTTCAGCCCATCTAGACAAGTAATCTATCATAGTGATAATGTATTGTGCACTTGTTCTTTTCCCTAGTGGATTAATAGGTCCGACAAAATCAACAACCCATTTGTCAAATTCCTATAAATTTATTTGTGTTACAAGCGGAATTTCATCTCCTCGTGATGACTTTCCAGTTCTCTTGCAGATATCATAGTTGCAACAATAATCTCAAGCATCCGCATGTAAAGTAGGACACCACAGTCATGCTTGTAATATCTTTCATATTGTGGCTTTCCCAACATAATGACCTCTTGCGACACCAGCATGTGCCTCATCTAAAATCATTAGTCTCTCATGTTCCAATACATAACGATGAAGAATTTTGTCAAGTCCCATTCTGTACAATTTTCCAGCAATCAACTGGAAATACGCAACTCTCACTACTAATTGTTTCTTCTGTGCGGTAATGAATCTGAGTGGTACATATCCCGTACTCAATAATTGTATAATATATTTGTAATGATCACCAAACATCTTGAATGCAAATATATGTGCATCGGGAAGGCTATCGTCAAGATTACCAAGTTCTTCTCCACTTTCTAGCCTCGATAGATGATCCAGTCCTGAATTAAGTCAACTCGGTTTAACAATGATCTCAAAGTCAAATTATTGGAAAAGGATAAGCCATCGACATATCTTTCCCCCCAACACTGTCTTATTGACCAGATACTTTAATGCAGAATGATCTATGTACATATTGAAATGTCCACCGAGTAAATAGTGTCGAAACTTTTGAAGCGCATATACCATAACGAAGCCTTCTCTTTCATTCCTGGTATAGTTTTTCTTTGCTGTTGATAATTTTCTTCTAACAAAGGCAATAGGATGATTAATAGAACCTTCGTCAAGATGTGTTAGTACAACACCAAGTGTGACAGACGATGCATCGACATGTACATGAAACTCCTTCTTCCAATATGGAAAAACTAATATAGGTGTTGTGACCATCTTATTCTTCAAGACATCCAAACTCTCTTAGCATTGTTCACTCCTCTGAAAATTCACATCCTTCTTCAATAATTTCTCCATAGGAGCAGTCACCTTTGCATATCCTCTAAAAAAAATTTGATAGTACCTGGTATGTCCCAAAGTCGTTCTTAACTGATTTATTGTCACAGGTGGTGGTGGGTCAACTATGATTTAAATTTTTGTAGGATCCACTAAGATTCGATCGCAACAAACCAAATGACCCAACATAATTCCAAAAGGGGCACAAAAATACACTTCTTTAGATCAAAGAAATTTGATATTATCGACATTGTTCGAGCATCATTCTAAGGCTCTCAATATGATCTTTTATCAGCCCAAATACCGCCTAGTCATAAAAATAGACTTCCAGAAACTTATGAATAAAATATTTGAAAGCATCCATGACTATCCTGGAAAAGATAGAAAGAGCATTCTTGAGTCCAAAGGGAATCATTGTATACTAGAAACATCCCCACTCCATTCAAAAGGTTTTTTCATGTCAATCCTCCTTTGTAATTCTAATTTGATGGTAACCAGAGAATCCATCGGTGAATGAATATACTTCTTGAACCCGACACTCTTCAATACCTCATATGTAAACAAGGTCCAAAATGGGTCATGAAGGAAGGCATCATTCATCTTCCTTGGGTCGACGCAAATACGCACTTCACCAACAGTTTTCTTATAGTGCACTACCATCGGGCTTATCCACTCGGATTCTTCAACATGTTCTATGATACCCGCATCTAAGATTCTATCTAACTCTTTCTTAACCTTTTCTTTGTACCACAGATTGACTCGATATAGTAATTGCTTAACAGGTTTTGTGTTGGGATTCAATGGGATCTTCATTTCTCCAAGATATCTGATAATGCCTTTCATTTCATAAAACTTAGTGTGGAACAGATATTGAAACTCATGTATCAAGTCTGTAATATTTCCAACAGTTTCATCATCCAAGTATTCTCCAATATTGGCAAACTTTAGATTTTCTAGAGAACCAATGTTTACTTTCTTGTTTTTCAACGGATTCATAAATTTGTTGCTCAACACACCTGATCCTTCCACTGCGTGAATGCCTTTAGAATTAGGAATGTTTATGTCATTGGGATCATCATCACCTGGTTCTCCTATTACATTATAGCACTCCATCCAATGTTGGACTATTGCACTGCTTTGATTAAAATTTGACATTAATACAAGATTGTTTTCGAATATCTTACTCTTAATTACTTGTAGAGAAGCATCAATCGATGGATGATCATCAACAAATTAAAACATTTGGGTTAAATTAGCAGCTAAATATTCCCATTCTATTGTTCCTCATTGCAGCTCGACCGATGTATCCCATTTCGTAGTATCATATCTAATGTGTGTACAAACTGATGGAACCGTTCTTGTCACAGGCATGCCTCACAGGTCATACGACAATAATCAATGTGATCGACAAGACCAGTCAGTCTTGTATATTTCTGTCCAGTGTATATCACCTTCTCTCCAAATTTGACTTCCATCAATCTACGACATTGGGGCCATTCTGAGATAGACTGTTTATGTGAGATCCACCATCTGGAAGGCGTGTCCTTCAATGCAAATTCCAAAGCTAACAGTCACTGGGGTTCTGTTACTTTTTCTTCAATTTTTGTCAGAAAAGATTCTAGGTTAGGAAATCACTCATAGGTAGGTAGATCACATACCTCGATACCTACCCTCCACATGTATTTTGTAATTATTTTGCATCTTCTCATTAACATTTCATGCACTCGGTTCTGCCAATTTTCCAAAGCTTCTCCAGAATCCTATGTGCAGGAACTAACGCTTCACCAACTAAGTTTCCTGTCGACCATTGGATTCATATAATTATCCATTACATAAGTAGTGTTATAAATGTGACCCAGATATCCACTTTTCCCTTCACTATTCACCTACTCGACATACCTCTGGCATTATAGAGGATCAAGTCATGTGACCACACTTAGTTCTTCAAACATTAGTATCCTTTTCTTGAAATTGATGATAGCTTGGTTATCAATGGCTCAGTCGATCCCCAAAAGTGCGGGATACAGGTTCATATCATCAAGAATGTCAATCATCTCAAACTCTGCATAAGTGTGAATCCCTTCTATCTCAACAAGAACTTGAGTCATTCTATAGATAGGTAAAACCTTCAACCGATTTTCTAGTCTAAGTTGTACATGATACCATACTAATCTCAACTTCCCCATACTTTCCCAAGTTTGTCTAGTAAGAATGTTAACATCGAATCCCAAATCCAAAATAATGTAATCCATGTGACAATCTCCCATCTTGATAGTCATTCTCAGTTCACGATCATCCTCCAACCCTTTTCGAATATGATTAACCCTTCTTTTTGTTCGCACATATTCTTGAGCTTCTTCTATTAAAGTTGTCAATTCTACGACAAAATCTGTATCTTGTATTAGTGCTAAAATACTTTTAAACAATTCCTTTAGTTTACTAATCTTGTCTTTTTGTTTCTTCTAGAACAACTAGTCAAATCGTTGCGGCATATCCATTACCAGTCCTTCCTTTAGTTCAACAAAAGAAGTCGGCGCTTGATTTTTGTCGACGAACTCATGTCAAGCATCCAAGAATATCTAATTTTATTTTTGGACATCAAAAGGTTCTTTTTTGTGTTGTTAGTCGCACTCTTGGTTGTCCAGATGGTACTTCTTGATTTGCTCCCATCATAGCACCTCCTCTAGTTACAACAACAATATTTGACTCTCTCGGTTCAGCAGATATATTTTGTATGTTTGGATTGGGATTAGAAGGTGGGTTCTGATTTCCCACATTCCCTTGTCCTCTTCCTCTAAAAATTCCACCCCCTTGGGTTGAGGGTATTTTGTTTGCGGATATTGGGCCTAAGGGTATTGGTTCTGAGGAAATTGAGCATGATCTCACTCAGCCTAGATACGTTCATCATTCTTCATGAGGTATGTGTTGACCATTTTCTCTTGCAGCAATTGATACGCTTTGCAATATTTTTTGTCGTGGCCCACTGACCGACAAAATTTAAACTATAGACTAGCTAGCACACATACCATTTTCTGTAAGTATAAGCATTCTTCTAACCAATTCTCTCTAGTCTAGCAGATTCTATAATAAGGAATCCCGTGTGTATTCATCAGATTCGATGCTCCTGATGCGACATAATTCATAAACATAGGACAATTGTATTTATGATTTCCTTAAGCTCTACATCTGTTACACCATAGTTCTTTTTGCACATCCTTTCCTTTCTTGATATCTCGAAGTTGCAATGTAAGGTTGGAAATTTACGACTAGATCTGCATCATTCCTACACCAGTTTCTCTGACTAGTGAGGCTTCCAACTTCATGGGGAGTTTAAGAGCCTCTCTCTATGACACAATATTTTATTGCATCAAAGGAATACAAATGTACAGTAGCATCGATGAAATAAACCATTATTTGAGTTGGATTCCCAACATCTAAAAACTGGCTTTAGCCATCAAAGTCTTGAATCTTTGATCGAAGTCCCAAACATACTTTGTAGGTAATTGGTTAATTTCTTTGATTTCCGCAATACACTGTGACTCGGATTTGGGCTTCCAGAACTCATCTACTAATCTTGCCCAGATTTGATTGAATGTATTATGTGGAATTCCTACTAGTACCACAGAGAATTTCATGTACTAGTCAACACACGACCTCTAAGGGTTATGATCATTTGAGCTTTCTTGATGGCATCATATTGGACTTTTCGCACAGTCCATATGGACTCGCATATAAACCAATGTTTCTCAGGGTATTATAACCCATTTTCATTAAATATTGGTAACTTTATATCATTCCCAACCATTCTGTTTACTCTTGGTGCTGATGAATTAAAATTTCCACTATCGAGAGTTCCTTGACTGTTATCTCCATTATTACTATTAATTGTATTAGCAAAACCACTGGATGATGTGTTTCTCGATCTTAGTTTGGGTCATGTACGTGGGGTCGCGGGAATGTCATAATCTTGATCTAGGTGTGGTGCTTCTTTCCCTCGACTTCTTCGGATATTAGTTGGTACTCCTCGAATCGTCGCAATATCCTCCGTCAAGGTGCAATGCCAATTTGTAGTCCTCTTCTTCGGTCACACTGCAACTTTCTTTTCTTATTGAAATCCTTCTTCTCTTTCCCGACTAAAATATTTTTCCACTCCTTAGGCACCCACCTTCTAGTCCAGTCCCACTATTACCAGAAAACATCTCACTTTAAGTCCACCCATTTTTCTCAAAATATTTCTTGCGACATATCCGAAGTATCCACGCACAAATTTTTACTCGTCAGACTTCATCCTTGGGATCCCTTTTTCACACACCAGCATCTTAATCCATAGTTTTAAATATTTTAGATAACAACCTCTAAGACCTTGGAAAAATTCTCTCTTTGTCTCATTGTATGATTTTATCGTGTCGACTACAATTTTTGTTATATATCCACCCAAAATACTATCGACCCAGGAATTGACAACCCTATATATATGATTTCTCACCCTCTTCAAGCACTAGATCAGTTCAATACTCGACTCTATTGGTTCTCCTCCTTGGAATTTTTTCTTCTGGGTTGCTAGCTTCACAAAAAATTCATACAATAAAATGGGAAGTGTTTGGGTACATAGGGTACTCCCAAAATACCGAACACCTTCAGCAACTGCTTCACACAAATAGATCATAAATCAACACACCGATGTTTGTCACGTGGTTAAAACCCTCGAGAGGGAAAAAGTCCATAGCCCCAGCCAAATAGCTACTTGGAGCAATTTATTATGCAAAAGAAAGAAAGTTACATATTAGCTTCTCATAATCAATCAACTAGCCAAGGACCCTCTATGCTCTTTAAATAGAGATCATAAACCAATCGGGTGTTAAGCCACGGATCAATGGCAGGTATGATCTATAAGAGAAGTTGAACTGTTGGATCACTCTATGTCTAGAACATATCGTGACCATCGGATTATAATATTTACAAATGCATACTAAACAAACACACTTTTACCTAATGGATATATTACACAAGTTGATCTTAACTAACTCCTAAGTGTCTAAATATCCTAACATCCCCCCTTAAGAACAACTTGGGATAGGATTGAAGTATTTACAAAAGTGACACTATTAGGAGAAGGAAGGAGGCATTAGATCATATCCCCCCTTAAGGACACATTCCTGAAATCCTAACATAGACCGAAGTTTAGAAAACTTCGCTTCTATAAGAGACTTGGTGAAGATGTCTGCAACTTGATCATATGTAGGGCAATAAAGAACTTCAATAACACTATCATGAACAATATTTTTGTTGAAGTGCATGTGTAGCTCAATGTGTTTGTTGCGATGATGTGGTGCTTCTTCATTGCTGCTTCCAAGGCTGTCATCTTCTTAAAACACTTAGATTCATCATGATTATCTTTCCCACAAAAATTGCAATGACGCTCAGTCTTCCTTCCTTTTTGCTTGGATCCTTTGTCATTTTTTAAAGAATGAGCTGACTAAGAGGGTTTGGGACCCTTGTTGTTTTGCTTATTATTGCAAAAATTATGTTTCTTCGGAGGCTTGGACTTTTCTTTCTATTGGGACAATAAGGCTTTCTCAAATGTATCTGCATTGTTAATTATTCCAAGATGAATGAGCTTATCTTGCTCTCTAATTAAAGAATCACAAAAGGATTCGAGGCTAGGCACTTGATAGCTAGCCACAGTCAAGGATTCTTTCATGGAGTAGAATGTAGATACAAAAACAGAATATGCAGGTCCAAGTTTTGAAAGAATATGATAAATACATTGTTTTTCTTCTTTATTAATCTTGCATTCTGCACATAATAGTATAAGATTTTTATACTTAAATAAATAGTCTTGAATGCATGAAAAATCATTTGGATTCAAGAAAAGCAACTCATTCTCAAGTTAATGACCTCGAATTTCATTGTGTTTACCAAACACAGATTCCAACTTTTCCCAAGCAAGATTAGGTTCATCAATTCCAGATATGTGGAATCGCAAATCATTACAGATTGACATCCCAAACAATCCACGAGCTTCATCACATCTATTTGCCCATTTAATTTTCTTATCATCATCAATGGGTTTTGTTTCTTTCCCTGAGGTTATCCTGAAAAGTCCCCTACTTCGCAGAACATCCTCCATACGAGATTTCCATGAGAAATAGTTAGAACTTGTAAGTATAATATCACAAGGAGCGGACATACTATAAAATAATGGGTGAAAGAATAGAAACTAACTGTTTGGATGTAAAGAGGTTGAAAAAATATGCGGTTTTAAAAAAAACGGCACCTAAAACTGATTCTGGATGATGAAGTTATGCTTGATCAAAGAAAATGTTGAAGATGTCCCCAATAGTGACGTGGCAGATATTAACTTTGACCAACTAAAAAAACAAAGCCCCCTCTTCCCAAGATCAACCTTTGACAATCACTTTTTAAAATAAAGTTGCTTTGAAGTGAATCACTTTTGTAGAATAAGTGATGTTCACTTTTACAATGATGTGACTTTTAAATAGTGCGGCAATAAATTAAAAGACTTAAATGACTCACTTTTTTTTTTTTTTATGTGAGATGCACTTTTACAATAAAATAACTTGAAAATAGAAATTGCATGCACTAAAAAGTAGCTTAATAAGACTTGAACTCAAGACCTATTAAGTAATAAAACAACTTTGGACCAAGTGAGCTAAGTTTAAAAGGTACATAAAATAATGGAAAGAGGAAGGGGGATTTTTTTTTTACTCTTCTCTCGCGTTCTCCGTGCTTGCTTTCTTTTCCTACAAATCACAAAAAAAATGAAAAACAAAATCAAAAAAATACTTTTTTCACACAATGGGGTTAGATCTTTGTTAACTTACCTGGAAAGTCTACATTTTCAAGTTTTCTCGGTGTTTCTGATTTGTTGTGATCGCACAAGGTGCACGGCAAAGAGCATACGTAGCCGAGAAGACAAAAGAAAAAAAATTTCCCTTACTATTTCTGATTCGCCGCAATTGCGCAAGGTGCACGGCAAAGAGTATACGCAGTCAAGGAAGACAACAGTCTGAGACAAAAACAAAAAAGATATAATACTAAAACTGATAATATATGAGAAATTAAAAAAAAACAAATCTGTCATTGTAACATTATACCTTCAGATTTGTCGAAATTGGTGTTTCTAGAACAATCGGAAACAGTTTTCGATAAAACGAAAACTATTTCCCAATGGAAATGGCACTCCGGATGCAATAGAATAGCTTCCACAACCCAAAAATGCACAAAAAATCAAGAACCATAAACCCTTTCAAAGTTTTAGTAACATCGGTTCCAGATCTAGATCAAAACCAAAAGCGGCTCTTCATAAAAGCTCTGATACCATGTTCGGGTACACAGGGTACTCCCAAAAGACCGAACACCTTCAGAAATCGCTTCACACAAATAGATCATAGATCAACACACCGATATTTATCATGTGGTTAAAACCCTCGAGAGGGAAACAGTCCACGGCCCCAGCCAAATAGCTACTTGGAGCAATTTATTATGCAAAAGAAAGAAAGTTACATATGAGCTTCTCATAATCAATCAACTAGCCAAGGACCCTCTATGCTCTTTAAATAGAGATCATAAACCAATCGGGTGTTAAGCCACGAATCAATGGTAGCTATGATCTAAGAGAAGTTGAACCGTCGGATTATAATATTTACAAATGCATACTAAAGAAACACACTTTTACCTAATGGATATATTACACAAGTTGATCTTAACTAACTCCTAAGTGTCTAAATATCCTAACAGGAAGTTCTCTAAAGAAAATTTCATGAATGTCTATGTAAAGATATCGCTCCAACCATTCAATCGAACTCAGTCGTGATCCTTCACTTTCTTCCCTTCTAAACTCTGGTTCCTTATAATCAACCCAATCTTGAATTTACACCTTCGTCGGGTACCAAAACATATCCCCTTCAAAATGATTCAAGGTCCTAGTAACAAAACCATTTGTTGGCCTAACTTCTTATCAACACAGGTTCAAACCCTTTGTCCATCAACAAGACCCAAGATATCGTCCAGATAGAGGAGAACTCAGTCGGCAACACCTGTGATGCAAATGCACTCTCACTCGAGAGATCTTATGGGGACTGCTAAAACCAAGTTTCTGCAATTATGTTGGGGATTTTACTCTATAATTCTATCAAGTCACTCGATCAAAACCGGTAATTATACTTATGTTCTCATACACTCATTCAAGATAACCATCTACCATTCCATTGGCATATATGACAACATAATCATAAAGAATTAACATAGGTTAAATCCGTATAGGTGTGAGACATACATAAGTTCATTCACCATTAAATATGTGTGACACATTTAGATCGACTTATTTATATTAAACATGCATTCAACACAACATAAACATTAAAACACATAGAGACAAGATATAACATGGAAACCCATCCGGGAAAAACCACAAAGGTGCTCTTCATTTGGAATGAGAATTGGTTTGACAACTTTGGTCTGCGCACCCAACTTGTAGACTCTTCTTTTGATATTCTTTACAATTCATACATTCATATATTGTTTCATGCTCTTTGGCTTTGGTCTCTCTCTCTTTGAATGACCGATATGCATGCATCCTGGATTGATGTTATCTCTAAGAAATCTTCCTGTGATTGATATTCAACCCCCTCTCTCAACCTTATCTAAGGACCAACCACCACACAGCTTGGGTTGGTGCTTTTATCATCTTTTATGCTTTTACAATTCTTGATTCAACCATCGACTGGCTCTCAATTGTCAGTCGACAGGTTGTCTTTCTATTTTAATACATTCCATTAACTCTAAAAATAGGCACTATCGGCCCAAAATACAATCATGCTTATTACTAAAACAAATATTTTAGTCTAACTAACTCTTTCCTCAAAATTAGTTGAACTCTACTTTTTGAGTGTTTTATTCCTCTTCTGTCGCGGTTTCTTCCGTTGCATCTTCTTCCATCGCACAACCAATTTCTTCATATTTCTGAGCAGAATTATGGCATAATTTCATCTGACTTTTCCTAATGCCAACATGGGTTTGTTTATGTTTCGAGCATCAACTAGGACGAAGTTTACTTCAAGGATCCTAGGATTCCCAAAATATGCAAACTAAAATCTTTACTATTCACTTCCCAACGACCAATGGTGTTGTGAGGGATATCTACCTTATGACTTGGGGTCCTAGGGTCACCAAAGTACTAGGTTTTTGCTTGCAGACATATAAAGATTACATAAACATATAAAAGAGAAATGGGTTGAAAGGGATGTGTACCTTGTTTGCGACAGTTGATCCAAGCTTTAGCCTTCTTCCTCAAATGTTCCTCAAGATCTTGACCTTCTACACCTACAAAATATATTTGTTTTCCTCCACAGAAATCCTGATTGTTATACAAAGAAAGATGAAAATATTATAATTGCATATAAGAACTAAAATCAATACGTTTCATAATTCATAACAATGAGAACATGTGCAAATACAATATGGAATAAGTTCACTCTTTATTCAGAAGTTGCGGGGAACATTACAACCTTGTCTGAGACAAGCCTCTTTGCTGACCAAGAAACGGATTTCTCTTGTTGCTCTTTCCAATAGAGTCATCTAGCATAACCTTTCTCTTCAACTTACTTCCCCTATCCTCTACCCCTCCCCTCTAATTATACTTCCTAATGAGGAGAAGTTACGAGGTCTAAGATGGTTAGGGGAGTCTGGGAAGTTATGATTTCGAACCCAACTTCCGTTAACTAATAATGTTTTATTTTTTAACTTTTGTCTTAAGGGACTCGCGGGTGCATATATAGGCAACTCGCGAGTGACTCGCGAATTCTATGAAGGAAAGTCGCGATTACAAAATCTCATAGTTAACTCACGGGTTGTATGTGCATACCTGCGAGTGACATGCAACTTGTCATAAGGAGAGTCGTGAGTGCAAGAAAAACTCCTTTATAAACATGGGAAAGGCTGAAGGAAGGAAAATGTATTAAGGATTCACTCCATCTATAGTGTTTAGGCAACTTCAATCCATATTGTCCTTCTGTGTACCGACACATTTGGTGTCAGTACTAGGATGGAGAAGTGTCATTACATAGAACAACAGATGCCCCCTAATGTATGAGGTCAGAGGGAAGCGATGGCCGAAATACATTACAAATCTTTTATCATGGAGAGACTCAGTATCAAGGTCGTAGAGAAATACCTAAAATAGACAAATCAAGGTCATTTACAAAATCATAACTGAGGATGCCATCTTCAATAATGTGGAACACTAGCTCCTTTACAAAATTCATTTACATCATATAGTACTGGAAACAAGGCCACGTATGTTTTAAAAAAGTGTATCAAAGCAACAATAGTACAATGATGAGTCTTCAATAGCTGGAAATAATGTTGCAGGATCATAACACAATCTTGCACAAGTTAGGTCATATAGGCTGTAACCTAAGGTCTCCATCCAAATCCATAGAAACTAGTATGAATCCTACCATGTGCATATATCAGTTGAAGTCGAACATGGAAGGATACCATCGAAGTGTCAGTAAGAGGGTTATGTTGACAACCAATGCAGAGGATTCCACCAATATGGGTAATGGATCCTAAGGTACTATCTTTGAAACTCTAGGTATTCTTCTATAGGAGGTACTGATTGGAAGTCATTGTGTGAGGAGGAAGGCATTGAATCCTTTAATAGGTCACATCAGTAACTAGTATATTGGGTAAGGGAAGCTATACATAAGATGATCTCAGAGATGAAGAGGATAGGTATCAGGATAGACAGATAGGGTAGTAAAGATCCTTGAACAATAAGCACGGCACAGATATGACCCAAGGAAGCTTTAGAATTTCAAAAGGTGCAACTAGACTTATATGTCATGTAAGATACATGAACGGATTCCCCATGTATTCAGGACAAGTAGAGGAGTAATGACTCGAAGTGATAGTTGAACTGAGAAGTGAAAAACTAGAACATGAGTATCGAGAGGCTCAAACTAGTGATTTTTTCAAGGGTGACATGTTGCCAACAAACTTATAACCCAAAGAGTGAATTTCTTCCTTTCCTTTCTTCTAAAGTTTTAACGAATCCAAGAAAATGAACTAGAATCTTTCTTTATTTTTTACAAGCTTGAAGAAAAGAGAGAATAGTGATTTCTATGTCACTGATCCATGGGTTTTATGATGCCAAATTAGTGAATGCTCATTATTGTTTTCATGATTTTGAGAGTCCGGAAACTCCAAAGAAGACTCTAGGGGGGTGTTTTTTCATAAATTTAGTCTCCTGAGTCCGAAAAAGTGTAACAATCCAAAGGAGAACTCTCTTATCTTTTGAAGAACTAAGGTATACATTTTTTCGTACTTAGTCGGGAAGGTCCAAAAAAGGGGTAAACTATCACCCAACCAACGCTCCTTCAAAATCAAGCATGTATCCTTGGTTTAACGAGTGTGAAGGAACGCAAGATCACTTGGAAAGTTTCATTTGTTTACAAGAATGGTACTGACAACTAAAAAATCGATGCTTTGTACAAGATTTTAACGAGCATGACAATGAAAAAGAGAAAAGTAAGCTCGAACGGGTTCATTTTCCCTAAGTTTAGTCATCCAATCCCAGAAAACAAATAAATCTATACCTAAAGATACTCTTCTAAATTCCAAAGAAGATAGAGTATTCCTTTTTCGTAAGTAATCCATAGGGTCCGGAAAAGGGTTAAACTTATACCGCTATGAATGATCCTTCAATACATTTAACGAGTCTGAAAGAACAAGTAACTCGACTATCTAGTCAATATTAAGGAGTCTAACCAGGGCTTGAAGATAACTCCATAAGGGTGGGAGCTTTATAATCAAAGGTAGTACAGTAAAAT
Organism: Pseudotsuga menziesii; assembly: GCA_001517045.1. Lineage (NCBI taxonomy): Eukaryota > Viridiplantae > Streptophyta > Pinopsida > Pinales > Pinaceae > Pseudotsuga > Pseudotsuga menziesii. The sequence continues at coordinate 372,307 of LPNX010753217.1, forward strand.
ATGCAAAATGAGGCTCATTTTGGTGTGAAAAATAACTACAAAAGCTCCCGAAACCTAGCACAAATGCGGCATGGGTACCAAAAATACAAGAGTGTTCTAAACTAGGGAACCCATGTGAGGTAGGTCCTAACCATGGAAGAACGACAATGTTTGAAAGGGAAGAAGAGGCTATACATCGTAGTCCATGGATATAAAAGAGATCCTAAAGTTCAACAGAGGATAAGGTATAAGTCAAAAACATGCAAAGAGGACTAAGTCATAACCTAGATGTAAAGAAAATATGCTTTGATTCATCCATGACCTGTGAAACTTAGGTGAAAAAACATTTACTATTAGTTCATATGACAGAAAAATGATTTCAACTATACAAAAGTGGGCAAATTTTTTTTTTAAATTACTATAAATAGAAAAAATAGATTCAAAAAATGTAACATTTGTTTTTTTACCATATTTGGGCAATTTGACCTTTCAACTATAAATGATCGGTGCGAACAATCCAGTCGATAGATCTTCATTCTGCAAAGTGTAGGTAATCCACATCTCCCTCCTCTTCATTTTAATGCTTTCCTTTATTAAAATTCATGGTTTTTTTGAGTTTTTAGCCCACCCTAAGGACACTGCCCAAAAATCGTGGGTAGCTCTTTATAAAGTCGTGATTTCGCGATATAATCGTGGGTTTACTGTGGGGAACTCGTGAGTGGCACATGCTGTCCACAGTGGACAATCGCAAGTTCTGCGCAGAGGTTAAAAAATGGAAATTCTAATGGTGAAAATGCTTATTGGGCAGGTGAAAATGGTGTTGGAGTGGCGTGAGAGGGAGCATGAAGACATGGACCGGCTTGCTATGGGGATCCCATGACATTACATGATATACGGAGGTGCGTTTTGCTCAAATTTTATGATGCATCGAACATGATGGAACAAGTTCGACTTTTAGAGGCATTGGTACATTTGTGGGACCACGAACTTTCCATATTTAATCTCCAAGGAGATACCTTGGAGATGACCAGATAGGATATCTACTTTATCATGGGTTTGTCTCATTGGGGGGCACCTGTGAACCTAGGTGGTATCGGCCAAAAGGGTGATCCCCTTAGTGTACATGATTATGTAAACACTTATTGTATGCTTGGGGCTCATAAATCGGGGACCCAAATCTCGATCTCACATATTACTAGTTTCCCACTGAAAGTGCTTGTGAGCACTATTGTTAGGGTGGCGAGGTCATCCGCTTTACTCTTGGCTACACAGACCCACATGTGCATACCAGTGGAGTGCTTATGGGATGTGATGTATTATTGGTGTTCGAGATTAGTCTTGATCATGAAGAGACAATTATCCGACTGCAGGATAGGAAAGAAGAAAAACTTCGGGTACGCGAGCATTCTATTAGCGTGCTTCTTTGAGAGGGTTCCTTCCCTAATCCCCACTGCTACACTTCCACCCTCTCCTCCCCACGAGCCTATAATTATGAGGTGGGAAGATGTATTTCTCCTCTAGGGTGGTGGTGAGGTCCAGGGTGGTTACAATGATGACTTCTACTCATGGTGGGGCTGACAACTTCCCGCATTGGAGAAGTTTCCATATGCAAGATTAGACTTCCATGGTGATCCATAGCTAGCTCTCCCTCCTGGGGAAGCATGGGGAGATATGGGTAAGTATTTTAACTTTTGAATATTTTAATTTTTAGGAATTTGTGTTCATCATGTTGTATATACATATGTATTCGAGTGGCATACGTTTTTAAATAGTATGCAGATATTGGACCTGTCCGACCATATGGACATCCGAGGACCTTTGTGCGACCAGTGGACGGTGCTGGAGATGAATTTATGCTTCATATTTTAGAGGGGAAGCTAGCCAAGTTGACCCATGATGTACCAACAATATGGATGGAGATAATTCTGATGGCCATGCAGGAGCATGTCGTAGGAGTTCCTCCATCCTGGTTACGCCTTCTCCGAAGGGTGATCCAGGTTGTTTTGTGTTATCGGGAAGTTGTGGACGCAGTTGTAGGCGAGGAGGCTGAGGGAGCTCCATAGTTTTAGCATATGATAGATTTTCATCCTATTTTTTATTTTGTATGTACTTATTGAGTGGATCTTCGGACCAGAAACTCGATGTATATGGAGATATTTCTACATATATATATTGGTTATTTACATGTGTCTCAAATGTATCTATGTATTTTAATTTTACAAAGTGTGTGACAAATGCCAATCTAATATATAGTTCACAAATGCATCAGAAATAGTATTTTGATTCCTTGAAATGTGATGATATATAATATGTTCAAAACTTCTTTCAAGTAACCTAATCAATTAAAACTGACGTAAAAGAATAGATTTTCTCACCTGGTAGACCCCATTAAGATGAGAGACCACTAACTGGGAGTCCAGTCTGACTTCCAAGCAGGTGATACCATGTGAAATAACATCCCAAAGAAGCTCAATGACAGCACTGTACTCAGTTACATTGTTAGTTGTAGGACCCAAGCAAGCTCCTCCAAAGGAAACTAGTTGTCCTATGGGTGCATAAATGACCCAAGCAGTCAAATCCATATTACAAGTGTGACAGTTGGCACCATCACCGAATCCTATGAACCACTCCAAAGACATCTAAAACAACACCAGACTACATAAGAAACACTAACCAATAACGACCTTTATAGAATTATACAATAATAATACAAGAAAAAGCAAAGTGCCCAGGCGTAATACTTTTTTAGTTAGAGCCCATTTTGGGGCTCCAGCCGCTTATTACCATCATAATCGATAATACATATTGAAATGGATTTACGTCCACAACCATAGTGGTTGTCCTTAGCAGAATGTAGTGTCTCAACCTCTGGATGGCATAAACTGTCACCAAAGCCAGTTTCTCGACATGTGAGTATCTCAATTCAGGACCAACCAAAGCGCAACTGAGATAATAAATAACATTCTCATGGAGCTCGTCATCTTCATGAACTAGAAGTACACATATCATTGACTTAGATGCAACCAGATACAATATAAAGTCCTTCGTGTAGTTTGGCGGGCACAAAAGAGGAGCAGATAATCGTGCTCTTTTTAATTCCTTGAAAGATTGTTGTGTAGCTTCATCGCATAGGAATGGGGTGTCCTACTTAAGCAAGCGGGTGAAACCCTTGGTGATCTTGGCATAGTTTACAATAAATCATCGAAGAAAGTTAGACTTTCCTTGTAGACTTTTCAATTATCTAATGGATCGAAGAGGAGGCATATTAGCAATCGCCTCTACTTTTAAAGGATCAATCGGTATGCCCCTATTGTACACTATGAATTCGAGAAATTTCCCCGATTCGACACAAAAGACGCACTTATGGGGATTTAAGTGGATCTTTTAATGTCTAGATCATTCAAAAATTAAGCAAAGATGATCTGGATGATCCTTCCTCTTTCGAGAATGGGAAGGAAGATCGTCTAAGTATGGTTCAACAATGTGCTTAATATCGTGGAAAGCAAAGTTCATTGCATGCTGAAAGGTTGCTCCGGCATTTGTCAAGCCAAAAGGCATATTTTTGTACGCAAATGTACCCCAAGGACAAATGAAATCAGTTTTGTGTTGGTTTTCTAGTTTGATCTAAATCGAGTTGTAGCCCGAAAAACCATCCATAAACGAAAAAACACCTCGCTACCCGCACAGGCATCAATGATCTGATCAATAAATGGCGTGGGGTAGTTTTCCTTGGGCAAGCCTTATTTAAATCACGAAAATATGTACAGATGCATATAGTCCCTTGTTTCTTATATATCAAAATGGGATTGGATACCCATTTCGTCAGAGAGATCAAGTAAATGAAACCGGCTTTCAACAACTTTTCCACTTCAGCCTTGACAGCTGCTGCTTTCCGCAGATTTAAAGTTCTAAGCTTTTGTTGAACAAGTTTAACATTAAGGTAAGTTCGTATTTCATATTCCACAATCGGCGGATCAATGTCTGGCATCTCCTTGTATGACCAAGCGAAGACATCTCGAAATTCCTTAAATAAGGAAGTGTAGTTGGCAATCCCTTCAAGAGAACAGTTTGCACCAATATGTACATTTTCCACGACATTTGGTTTTGTAGAGATATTGATCAGAATAGTGGTGGAAATGTTTGCCATGTTCCCCTCAACAAAAATTCCCTCCTTGGGTAAAGGATTAACGAGAAGATCAATACCTTCCACTAGTCTCACATGGAACTCGAAATTTTCTATCCTGCTCAGTTCGGGAAGAAAGTAGGACTTGTGATGAATATCTTCACAATTTTTTTTTGGTCGAATCATGTCTTCCAGAATGGATTTTTCATATGAAAAACCATGTCCAAGCAATCGTAATAATATGTAGAGTTCTCTTCCCATGCGGGCAAGTAGGCTTCATCTGACTCTTTTGATACTGGAGGAGTCGAGATGGAATCAATAGTAGCATCAAATATATCTTGATGATCTACTTCTATTGCTAATAAGGGAACTATATGTTCTACTTGTGAAGGGAGGACCCACTGGTTAGTTCTTCCCAACACTCGTTGAGCCTAAGTAATTTACGGGAGAGGGAATATAGAAATTTCCCATCAACGATGCATACATCCCAACTCTCAGATTTTCATTTGCCAGACCTGACTGATCAATCAAGGGTACTATATACTCAATAGTCTCCAAGAGGCCCTTCCGAGTATATGTCAGCTGGTCATCAGTAACCAACTTTCCTTCGTGTGGGAACACAAGGACTCGAAAAACAAACAAAGGAATAGCGCACATCTGATACGTCCAACTTCTCCCTAGAAGTAAATTGTAGTCCAAAGGCACATCAACTACTTCGATTTCCATGGAAACTGCTTTCCCTACTAGTTTTGTTTCAAAAGACGACAGGATACCATGTGGACAGAAATACCTTCCGTTGAAAGCAGTCAACAAAGTGTTTGATGGGACCAACTCACGGGATCCCAGATCCTTCCAACATGATATCAACATCACACATGTGGATGCACTTCGTCAATTACTATTTGTCCAATGGTTTTTCCACCATGGAAAACATCAATGGAAAAGGCCACATGGTAAGTTAGGCATGGTTTAACTTTGGAAAGATTAAATTTAGCCATCAGGCTCGTGGAACCCATACTACCTATGGCCGCCAAGAATGCATCTCGCTGTGAACGATAACTTTGGAGCACTTCTAAGGCCGACATTGCACAAGGGGTTTGGCCTAAATATTCTACAACTGAGTAGTTTGAAGCATCCCTTGCATTAGGGTTATGAAATTTCTTTTTAAAGACACCTTTCAATATCTTTGGCATAGCATCAGCTGGTTTTTCAATTGTAAGTGGGGTTGATGTCTCGGCAGTTTGCTTATCTTTCTGTTGAGCCTCTGACTCTTAATTCTTAGTTATAGTCTATAAAAAAGCATGGGATCAGACCATATTGATATAAGATTGATCAGTTGCAAGAGCATTTTGTGTGCCCCCAACATATTTTGAACTAGAAGTTGCATTCTTTCCTTGGGGAAATGAATCCTTCAGGACGACTGGTTGTTGTCGTTTTAGAAACTTTTTTTCCTGATCTATCAAGGGGCATTGATAGGTCAAATGGTATTCTTGGCACAACTTGCAAGGGAATTTTATCTTCTTCTTCTCATTTTTACCCCCCTCAGCATTGTTTGTGGGTTTCTGCTTGTTTTGATTCCCCTCACCCTTCTTACCCTTATTCTTTTTCCCACTGAGTTGTTGAGTGCCCTTCTGAGTAGATTGTGCGGAATATACATTTGCATTATGGGTTGAGGGGGTGGAAGCCTTAGATGGCTCCTCTACAGATTGCTTCATTGATAATTCATGGATTTTTTAGCCAGTGACTCTACAGTTAGTGTGTCAATTGAACCTACCACGCCATTAGCATGTGGTCTAGGATTGGATTTGGAAAATTTTGTATTAGACCTTGGTGCCTCAGGGATAATTTCATATATAATCCCACACTAGGCATATATCAAATCCAGTAGCTGGGTCCTGAGAATGGCCTCTTCCTCCGTAGTCACTCACGATGTGGAAACATCTTTTTAACTATAAGGCAATAATGAGTTAAAAAACCATTCCAGTAAGAACTCGGGAGGAATAATGGATTAGATAATCCTCTTTCTCCTTATCCACTCCTGAATGTGATCAGATATATGAGTGGCCTTATTTTTTTGGAAGGTCAACAGAAGGTCTGTACCGGCATCATACCAGACAAAAAGTTGAAAGTGATTCAAGAAAATGGTTGCTAAGTCAATAAAATTGCCGTATGACAAGAGTTCAATATACCACTTTGCCTCTACACTAGTCAGTGTTCGTTAGTTTCGATAAGTCTAGTAAGTTTAAAGTTGCCATAAATGGTAAACGAGGCTGAGCCGGAGTTTGATATTAAGGATTCTGGGGCAAGGAAGTACCCGCACCAGGGATCCCAAAAGAGAGGTTGGAGTTTCCCCTAGCCACCAGCTATGATGAAGTATCAAGGTTTTGAAATAGATTCCATCCAAAATCCAAAGGATTACTAGATTGTGGTGTGTAGAATTGTGTTCGACTAGTTCCAGTTGAAGCATACACACGAGCTGAGATTCCCCCAATAAAAAGTGAGAAGGGAGAGCTTCCAAAAGGAGCAACTGACACTTGACTGGAAGTCTGGAAGTTAAAACCTGAAAAGGGGTTTGGACCTCCAGGTGGAACACCAGTATAAGTAGGCGATGGTCCTACATAAGGAGAGGATGGAGGAATGTGTCCCCCATACCACGAAAAACCTTGGACAAATGGAGCAGAATTACTAGGACAACTTTGAGTGTTTTGGAATGAGAGAGAAGAAGAAAAATGGACACTAGGTATCCCTAAGACAAACATGCTAGATGGACTAGCAGTGTGTGATGGTGCTGATTGACTAGCCACTTGGCCACTTGGGGACACCGGGGTAGATGAACCAAAGTTTAATGACAATATTGGTGCAGTAGATATGCTTGGCCTGGGTGCACTGACTGGTGAGGGAGAGACACCACTAGCCATCAAGGCCAAAGTGGGGGTATAAGTATCCCCCAGACCTTCTCTTGAGCTAGACATTATAGAAATCAAAGGAACACCAACAACAGGAGGACCAAATGGACGAACTTGCACTAAAACTGGATCTCTAAGGTCAATGAGGGAAGAATTGTAATTCCTTGCAAACTCTGGAGCTTGCAAATCTTCAATTTCCACTGAAAAGGGATCACTCTAAGTATAACAAAGTTCAGGTTCTCTTGGACTTTGAATGACTCCAGTCGCTTCAAAAGAACCATGTGTGTCTAATCTCCGCCTTTGAGGGGACGTTGGAGGCTCCACTATTGAGAGAAGAGGAAGGTTTTGCAACCTTCGATACCTACGGGGAGGTTGATCCTCCACATATAAAGATTTGAAATCACAGCCCTAAAGGTCATACTAGATCACAGGAAAACCACAGAGCACACTACTAAAAATTCCTAAGTATCACCAACACAGGTAGGTGAAAGATACACCTTCCAAAGGAGAGTCTGGGATGATTAGGGCCCAGAACAAACTAGTGAATATTAGAGAGCAGTTACCCGAGGTCCTGTGATAATTTTTCTGGATGTAAGCATTTGAATCACCAAACTTCCCTCCCAAATTTTTATCTGGGGTTTCCTCCCGTGTCTTCCCTAGGTACAATGGAAATAGTCGTCCATAGTCACCTGTGAAAGAACCTAAGAGTCTGCATACTAAGGCTACCAAACTTACAACAAGATTATGGAGGAACAGTCGCAGGTCTCACTGGTGTGCATGGGAATGGTAGCTAAGACCGAAATTATGATAGTATCAGTGCCTCACGGGGCCCAAAGGTGGTACTTAAATAACCCCCGTACCCACAACAATCCTGGCTTATGCTTGAACGAAGTATTGGAGGGGCATATCCGTGACTAAGTCCTCACACAACCTCGTGCTTGACTCCTGTGTTAGAGGAGCTTTCTGGTAGATCTCTTGCAAACTTGGATTTACCTAATTATAAGCCACTAAGTCTAATTTCAAATGATATTGGATAGTTAAAAATATCCTAGTAAAATATCTTAGCCTAAGCTAGTTGATGTATGACCCTAGAAAGAAAGTGTTACTAATAAATTTTAATTTATAGCATTCTTTTTAAGGTTAATATTACTGAAGGGTAGCGGAAGTGAAACTAATGGTGTTTTGACTCAACTGAAAACAAAGATGAAGTAAATAATTTTGAAATACAAATGTTATTCAAAATTCCCTTTTTCTTTTTCTTTTCGAAACAGATGAAAATGCTTAAAAACTTTGGAAAACACAAGACTTCTTTTTATACATTTATTTTTGAAAAATAAACGTATAGAGAGCCTATATGAGACTTACAATGCAACTACAAATGCTTTGTTTTATTTTTCGTTTCAAAAATCAAAATCTAATGCAAACTAATGCAACTAAGTAAGCTATACAATGTGAAAATGTATAAATGCAAGAAAGAGTGTTCAGACCTTATAATCACAACTTCGACAAGCACTGCAAAAGCTGACCTAAAACCCTACTTGGACTAAATTACTAGCTTTGGGAAATAAGTAAATCAAAATGTTGGCAAAAGTAACAAGTTCAAACTGCTACTAAAGAAATTAGATGCAGACAAGCATATCAGAGAACTGACAGAAGTCAAGAACTCACAGAACCACTTCAACCACGCAAGCCAAGAGGCAAGACCTAAGCAAAATTGCACACAAAATCAAACCTAAACCACTCAAACAAACTTGTAATACAAGTTACAGTGAAATTCACCAGGTAACATAGTAGTACTGACTCAGGAAAGAACCCTACAGAAGTATTTGAAAGCCAAAACACTCAAAACAAGGGAGAAACCCTAGATTTTGAGACACCTCCTACAGGAAATCGTAACTGTCTAGTGGACAACCCGTGAGTGACTCACAACTATTATGAAGACAACCTACGATTACAACTCAAGACTCGAGACTGTTAACACAGCAACCCGCGAGTGTCCCTTAAATTTTTCAAAAGAAAAATCAAAGGACTAGGGATCCTAAGCATATAACCACACTGAATGAAACACAAATAAAAGAAAATCACCAAAGAAACAAAAGAGAAAAAAAATAAACTGAAGACATAATTGGATGTTAGGATATTTAGACACTTAGGAGTTAGTTAAGATCAACTTGTGTAATATATCCGTTAGGTAAAGTGTGTTTCTTTAGTATGCATTAGTATGCATTTGTAAATATTCTAATCCGACGGTCACGATATGCTCTAGACATAAAGTGATATGACAGTTCAACTTCTCTTAGATCATACCTACCATTGATCTGTGGCTTAAAACCTGATTGGTCCATGATCTCTATTTAAAGAGCAAGGAGGGTCCTTGGCTAGTTGATCGATTACGAGAAGCTCATATGTAACTTTCTTTCTTTTGCATAATAAATTGCTCCAAGTAGCTATTTGGCTAGGTCCATGGACTGTTTCCCTCTCGATGGTTTTAACCACATGACAAGCATCAATGTGTTGATCTGTGATCTATTAGGATTTCTTTTGGGAGTACCCTGTGTGCCCCAACACAAACTAGAATCCCTAGTGGAGTCGCTAGTTCTGTTGTGAGGGATATATACCTTATTACTTGGGGTCCTAGGGTCACCAACATACTAGGTTTTGGCTTGCATACATATAAAGATTACATAAACATATAAAAGAGAAATTGGGTGAAATGCATGTGTACCTTGTTACTGACAGTTGATCCAATTTTTATCCTTCTCCCTCAAATGTTCCTCAAGCTCCTGACCTTCTGTACCTATAAAAGATATTGGAGCTACTCCAAATAAATCCTAATTGTTATACAGAGAAATATGAAAATATTATAAATAAGAACTAATATCAATACGTTTCATAATTCATAACAATGAGAACATGTTCAAAGGTAATATGGAAAAAGTTCACTCTTTATTCATAAGTTGCATGTAACATTACAACCCTGTCTGAGACAAGCCTCTTTGTTGACCAAGAAACTAAGTTCTCTTGCTCCTCTTTCCAATAGATTCCTCCAACATAACCTTTCTCTTCAACTTACTTCCCCTATCCTCTACCCCTTCCCTCTATTTATACTTGATGATGAGGATAAGTTACGAGGTATAGGATGGTTAGGGGAGTTGGGGAAGTTATGATTTCAAACTCAACTGCCCTTAACTAATAATGTTTTGTTTTTTAACTTTTGTCTTAAGGGACTTGAGGGTGCATATATAGGCAAATCGCGAGTGACTCGCGACTTCTATGAAGGCAAGTCATGATTACAAAATCCCATAGTTGACCCACGGGTTGTATATGAGCATACACGCGAGTGACACACAACTTGCCATAAGGAGAGTCGTGAGTGCAAGAAAAAATCCTTTATAAACATGGGCAAGGCTAAATGAAGGAAAATGTATTAAGGCTTCACTCCATATATAGTGTTTAGGCAACTTCAATCCATATTTTCCTTTTGTGTACCGACACATTTGGTGTTAGTACTTGGACGGAGAAGTGTCATTTAATAGTATAACAAATGGTGAAGGAGATTGACTCAAGGAAGATTGCAGATCTGTGTTGTTGTGTTATATATCAACAAAAAAAAAATATGTAGGTCTAAAACAGAATTGGGAGGTTGTAAGGTTCGCACAAGCCAAACTAGTATTTTGGACTACTCAATTGGGTTAAATTTTGGGCTTCCCAAACACCTGAAGATGGTCATGAATGCTTAATATCAGACATAGAACTTATTCAATAAAATTTTAATGATATGTTAGAACAATAATGAAGTAAATTCATGGAGATTTGACTATCTAATGCTAAAAACTGGAAAACTAGTCAAATTTACATTAAAATCTAGGCAAGGTAAAATAATATCATATGAAACTTTAATCAAACTAATTCGAACATAAAATTTGTAGAGAGGCATCATTACATCACATATAACTCAAATAGGCCTTAATGAACCTCACATAAAAATCAATGATAACATCCTTTAGCATAAAACAACATTACAAGGAGGATAGGGACCAAAATTCATTATGAATTGGAAGGACACACTCCCAAACTCTTCAAGGAAGTTGATACGCCTTTGGATAGGATAAGACAACCTAAAAATATCCACCATTAATGGTTGAAAGCCATCAATACTCGCTGATGATTGGAAAAGAAGTTGGGGCACACCTCCCTGTTGCGACTAGGGGCACATCTCCCTAAGTCTAAGAAGGAGAAGCTCTCAATTCGAATGACAATAATGAAAAAATATGTGATATGTGTGCTACTCCTTGTTTTTATAGAAAAGATGGCTTCTTGATAAATCCTCCTTGGCCAATGCACCCTCATGAGATGAATTAGAATGTGCTTGCTTTGTGCCTTTGCTTTGCTTTCTTTCCTTTTTCTTATTTTTCTTGCTTTGTTGCTTTTGCATTTCCTTTTTCTATTTTTCCTTCTTTTTCTACTTTTTCCTGCATTATTTTGCTTTTACCCTTCTTTCTTGGTTTTTCCTGCTTTCATGTCTTTCTTTCCAAAAGCCAAACTTTACCTTATTTGTACTACTTTTTACCTTGGCACGCCTTCCTTCCATATTTCTTCCTTTTTGACAATGTTTCCATGTCTCCAAACCTTATCCCTTTGTCCTAGTGCACCCTTCTAGCCACCTTGTCTTCACATTATTTGAGATAAATTTATTCATGGAGAAAAAAAATTAACTTAGGACTTGTTACAAACATGGTATTTATTAAATTCCCAACTAAGTAATGCCTTGTTCACAAAATTAATCCCAAGGCACATTAAATACTTCTTCCTCTAATTCCCATGGAGGTATCAAGAGATAATGATTGCTCCATGGTGCTATCAAAAATTTTGGGACATTACAAAACTGCATCCAAGGGTTTCACATGAAGTTTTTTATTTTTATGATTGCAAGACCAAGAAGGAGCTACCATTATGTGCATAATGCAGTAAGGGCCCACATAGAGAAGAGGATTGCTGATATAATAGGTTTAATGGATAATTAGAAGAGGAGAAGTGCAACAAGGAACCTGCCACACCATGGAATGATAGATTCAATGTGTGTGTAGCAATTTCTACTTTAAATCCAACCTCATGCATCCTAGACTTTGAATCTTCCAAACACATGGCCTATGAGGACATATTTACTTGCATTGAGTCATGCACAAACCCCACCACTTTGGGAGACACACCAGTTCATATCATCTATTCAGTTGAGGAAGATCCTTTTACATGCCCAGAAGAAGAGGTGATCAATAGAATTCTACTTTGTATTGGAGAAATTGTTCAAGATCGAGATATTAGAGATAATACTTTGATTCAAATATATCACACATTTAAGGGAGAAATTGTCACTAATTAGGTTCTTATTAATGAAGATCTAAAGGAAATCTCTTAAATTACCCCTATTTCTACATCTTTTTCTCCAACATTTCACAGAGTTTTGCATAAAGGCTTCAAAGTGTTTCCTCCATTTGAATATTCAAGTGGCCATGAACCAATATTCAAGCACTTAAAGGTGTTTGTATCTCGTGAACAAGATCACATTCATTCCAAGAGAAGAATGGGTTCACAAAAGATTGCACACGTATTCATAAAGACCTTCATCGATAAGCAATTCACAATGTTGAACAATTCCTTAGGATTGAAGGATCCTTCAAAGTAGGCTTCTTTACCTCTCATTCACATTCTATTTTTAAGTGTGTGTGTGTGGGAGGGGGGGGGTGTCCCATGTGGTTTTCCCTCTTTCCTCATTTATTAAGAGAATCATTTGTTTACCTGGGTATCGAACATGGTTGCAAATTTCCAGGACTCATTTATTTCACCTAGTTTGGCTTATGGGGGGAGGGTGTTAGAGCATAATAACCCTCTCCACATCATTAATATATCACCTGAGGAATTAGTTCTTGGTCTCATGATTCCATTGGTCCAAATTCCACTAAACTTGACCACCTGATCCATCCTATATCTTTCTTCCAAGCTTCAAGGGACAAACACTACTACTTATAGATCATATGTTATTTATAGGTCATCCTAACATCTTTTTGGGCATATGAGGGTAAATTCCTTCAATAAGGGCTTATTTTACCTAATTTTAGGGTCTCACACTATAATTTGGAGTTGTGAAGTGAATCTAGAGAGTTTATCCTATTTTTCAGGGACTCCAAAGACCTCTCTTTTTGTTATCCTAAGATAGTAGCGCCCTCCTTGAGTCGTTTTAGGAATATTGCTCACATGCATGACTTAATCATTTAGTTGTTCCTTGTTTTTAGGTGTATGAATCCACTCAGGTTATTTATGATATTATGAACTCACCTCTGAGAGATTTCATGACTACCACAAGGAATTTTAGCTCTAGTTAAGCCTAGACTAAGTTGGCATGCACTCCAATTCAACGAATTGCCTCTCTCACCAATTCAAATTTCCTATATGTAATCATTTATCCATGTTTGTACAACATATGGAATAAAATAATGTTATGTGTTATTGAAATATCTCATTGCATCTCTTTCATGTTTTGATAATTAATGACATGATTTTGTCACATTATTGATTGTTTTCAAATGTATTGTTTTCTTATTTAGAATCTAAATTTTATGCTCCAAAATATTATAAGTCCCATGTTTCTTCTTTGTCCTTCTTCACATGCAATTATCGGGTATTTTTATACTAACAAGTATGTACACCATTTACAATATCCATGGTCCTAGACCACATAAGTATAGCATCTAGTCTTTGGTTCATTACATACATATTCACATCTTGGAGTAAAAAATGAGGTGTTACAGAATGGATAGAATAGTGGTTGGCTCATATTTGGAATAATGCCTAGAGTAGCATGGGTTTGGTTCATTCAAACTTATTATAGGAGGTAACAAATGGACATCAAGGTTGCTTTGGAATGATTCTTGGCAAGATTTTAGATAATGCCTTTCTTTTGGAAAATAAGGGCACTGCCAATGGCTAAATTGGATGACAATTTATCATTATTGGCAAGGACAAAACCATCTAATTAGAAACTCTGAAAAACACTCTCTAACACATGAATTATTTCACTTTTGGAACCACTCTCAACAAGTCTTCAAAACATGAGAATTCAATCTGAACACATACATGGCATCCTTAGATGGGGCCAAAAAGGAGAAGGCACTTACCAGACAAAAGAAGCTCGTAGATGAGAAGTTAATCCCAGTTCATGGAAAAGAATAATATTTTGACTAAAGTCTGGAACATAGATCAATGGCCCAATATCTTTACCTTCCTTTGGATATTGGTGCAAAAACAAGTTACTAAACTAGAATAAAATTCAATGTAGGGGCTTTGTAGGATCCTCCATCTGTGTGATGTCTCATCAAGAAGAAGAGACGATGAACAACCTATTCAACCATTGCATTCTTACAAGAAAAATACGAGGGAAAGGTGTAGAGACATTCAAGCAAGTGGATAGGTGTAGACATGATCTATCTCAAACAATTAGAGAAGGAAGATATACTCCCTATAAAAATCAAGCCATAAATAAGATTTGACACCTCTTTCTTGGATTCTTACTTAGGGGTTATGTAAAGAAATAAATAGACAGATTTTAAAAAAATGATAATAACAAATGGAATTAGAAGGATATCAAAAAATAAATTTTAGAAACCATTTATTCCTTTTATTGGCAGGAAGAAAACAACCGATGTATTCCTCAAGAACTCGGACTGATTCACATATGGGGCATCGACTTGAACAATCTCAATCCTATTAAATCTCCCAACACTTAGCAAGTATTCATCGGTTTCATGGTCTTTCCTATTAACAATAAAATTAACACCCTTGAGAGTGTTGGTCTGAAAACATATTTTGATTTCGCCCGCAACATGAATATCAGAATTTTGGAACAATTGAGAGCTTCAATCTCTCATTTGACCACTGCTTCCACAAAGGAAGAAATGTTTGAAGACAAAGTTCGCTCTAAAGATGCCAATTCCATGACCACTTAAGGTACAAAACCCAGTTCTTATAACTCATACATTGGAAAAAATGCCTAGCATGGATATTACTTGTCCTGGAAATACTGAAAATCAAGTTTGATCCCTAAAAAACTAGGTAAAGTGGGTTTTTTGAATAAAATAATAAAAAATCTTCAAAAATATTAATCCCACATTCATGGTTAAGTGATTGGGTGCAAAAATCCCAGTTCTATTTAAGGAAGGCATTTGAGGTTAATTAGAAGAGACAAAATTTGAGAGTAAAGGCATGCTGGAGGAATTAAGGGCTAGAAATTACTTTTCTACTACAAAGGTTTTTGGGTATCAAAGGCATGGATGGTAGAGGAGTAAGTCTAGTCTATAAATAAGGAAGGCACTTTCAAGGGTTGTAAGTATTTCTCCATGTTCATTTATTATAAATCAATTCAGTTTTCTTCCCAATTCTTGTTCAATATTTTCCCTTCAAGTTTCATGTTGATATAGAATTGGTTGGAAATTAGATCTAACATATATTTCTTAAACATAGTTTGGTAGGATAGTAGGAAGGATTTTGTGGTGAGATTTACAGGTGTGAAGGATATTCAATGAGCTGCAAGGACAACCATCAAGAAACTCCATCGAACTTCAAGACTATAAGAGGTATTATCTTCTCTTCCTCCCCTTCTCAAACTCCATGAAAGAAGGTTTAAGATATTAGGATTATTGTGATAATTCATTTTTTTTTTATCTATTGGGCTTAACCCACCCCATAGATATAGGAGAGTAGGATATAGCTTCAGGTGTAGAATACTCCACTAACATATTGACGGCCATACTAGGGACCCAAGGGGATTTTCTCTTGATTTCTTGTTTTCTTGAGTTTTTCCCCTCGTTTGGGTGTTTCTTACGTTCAAATATTTTAACACATGCTTTATATTGGTCTTATAAGGCTTTTGTTCAGTTCTCGAGATCAAAACCGACCTGATTTCACCCTTAATTTTTCATTTCCAGGGTTGTTGGGCTCAGATCTTGGTTTTTTCCTCTCTTGAGCTTGGTGACACACTTTTTTAGCCTTTAAAGAGTGTTAGCCTCCACTGATGCCCTGTTGGAAACACCTAAGTGCGTCGGTGACACTCCATTCATCAATATAGCAGTGCGTCGACCACAATATGGAAGAGTCACGAGATCTTGATTTTTTTATGGTTGAATCTTCAGTTTTAGGCCATTTAGCTTGGTATTTTTTGCTATAGATGTCTTAGGAATCCTTTAAATGAGATTTTAGACAATGTTTACCTCTCTTTTATTAGGATTTAGGGATGTTTGAAGGATTTTAAAAAATTGTGTGCATTTGGCTTGAGACTGAAAAATTCTGAGATCACTGTTTTTTGGCCTTGGATTGAGTTCATTTTAGAATTTGCAAAACCTTGGTTGACATCCAAAACACTTATTGAGTCCTATTAGGAATTATTAGGATCATTTTTGAAGGATATAGGGTCATTTTCCCTTGAATTTGGAAGCCTTGGAAACCTCCATTAAAAACTAGGAAAAATCACTTTGAGTAGTAGCTTTTTTAGTGTTGTTCAAGTTTTCTTTAAAAATGGTCAAATATGAAAGTTTATGACATGTTTACTATTTAGGTCCTTTATTTCATTCTTGAACATTTGAAATTTTGTCTAATTTGGTCCTTTTAATCACATATTTGCATAAGGAAAATGTTGAAAAAAATGAAGAACATGACACATTGTTTCAATTTATGAACCTTTAGGCCATGAATTTTGAAGTCACATGAACTTGTTGACCTGCCACACAAATTGGAATCACAACTAAGAAACATTTAAGACCATCATTTAAATAAAATTCACATAAATTCTCAAAAATACGGACCTATAAGCTAAGATCAGTTCAAACACAATGAGAGGACCTTGTTCTTTATTTTCAAAATTCTTGATATAAGTTGTGTTTGATCCCTACGTATCCTCTTCACTCGCACCTTCGGGCGATCTTGTGAAAGAGAAATAGGGATATCAAGTGTAATAGTGTAGGATTATTTTTTAGCAGAATTTCGAGCCCTGCATATCCTCTTCACTTGTGCCTTCGGGTGGTCCCGTGAATGAGAAACAAGGATCTCAAGTGTAATAGGAATCTTTTGAAGTTTTGAAGCATATTATCAAGCCACAAGTATCCTCTTCACTTGCACTTTTGGGCGGTCATCTAAAAGAGAAAGTGGATCTCAAGTGTAAATGCTTGTCAGTTTTAGAATTTCAAAAGATATTTAGAATTTTGCATTGATTTTCAAACCATCAATTTGGAACATAAAATTCAACATTCAGAAAGAAAACATAGTGTAATTGAAAAATCAAAATTGAATCACATTACTAGATTTAAACATCAATTTAAGAGACTTATTAGAAACATGAAAAACATTGAACATTCAAAAAATTTCCATTTCCAATTAATGAAAGTTGAAGCTAATGGAACACATCTTATGTTTGAAGCCAACCTCTTGAACCCTTTCTAAGAAATTGAAAACTTCTTTTTTCAAATTTGTAAAAGTGATTCTATTTTGCGATTTGCATCTTTGAAGGATCTCAAAGAACCTCTTACTCTTCCATAGTATAGAAGTTCATTGAAATAAAGGAAAGTAGTGAGCATTGTGCATTTGAATGGTTCAACGTTTTGAGACACAAACACCAGCAGTTTCACCATCACTCCTCAAAACTAAGAAAACTACCCTAAAATCAACACTTAATCTAAAATTTATCAAGATTCTTTTTTATATAACCCATACAGATTAGGCTAGGGCCTTGGAATAAGATTGGAGATTTAACACTCCAAGGCCACAAAACTTTGAAACTAGTACTGATTCAAGAGAATCAAATCCATTAGTAGCAAAGAGTGCATGTCAGGAAAGCACTTCTAACACATGCGTTAAGCACGAGGTCAATCTGAATTAGTAAGGGTGGTACCCCCCCTCTTGCTTATTTTGTTGTATACGAACACATTACAGTATTTCAGTCCAGTGACAAGTCCTCGAGGTGACATCACTTTATTGATATATCTAGTCTATGTGAGTTATGCTAGATTAACGACTATCCTACCCGGTCATTGATTGTGAAGTGGTAACCATAGTTTCTTTTCCTAGGGCATCACACAAGCTGTTGTGAGTGGGGGACACTTGTAATACCTGAGATAGACACAAGGTTTTTTCATCTCTTTGGGAGGTTTAGTATCCAAGAGCTAACACTTGCACTCTTGGTGATTGAAGAACATTGTAATTGTTTCTCATGCTTGCATTATTCAGTAATTCTTGAGGCATGATGTCCCTCGAGAGCTACTAGTTTTGGAAGGCCCTCTAAATCCATCTTTTCACTGAACTTTGGTTATTTGGAAAGAATTTTGCTTGCTGATTATCTTAGGAATTTTTTAGATGTGTGGACACATTGATTTTTGTCGAGTCTAGTTTCCTTTAGGATTGTTTGACCGAATTGTCAAATACTCTAATAAAAAATTCCTTTTATTAAACTTCAGAGTGATTAATCTCCTAATCCACCCGTCAAGGTGGCAACGAGGAAAGTTACCCAAGTTTGAGGGCCCCACTACATTGTGGAGGCATATACATGAACCACATATTTGTGACTTTGAAACTGAACTACTTATAAACCCAATCAAATTTTACTAGAGAAGAACAACATCAAACCGATTCTTAAAATTTGTCACATCATGGACGGAACATAGATATAATTGATGATCTTACTTTAGTTGAAATTGAAAAAATAGAATATCACACATTTGCTCACGTAAATCCACCCTTAGCACATCCTTTAAACTCAATCATACTTACGGAAAGTGAGTCATTAGTTAGCATTTTTTAAAGTTGGAATAATATGCAAAACATTACACTTGACCCTTTGGATTTGTCAGGAGTTGAAGGGACCGGATCAATGTAGCCTCGAATGGTTGCGAGAAGTTATCAAAATCCTCTTGGCACACACAATAGTTGTCTAGGTTCTACTCCTGGGGAAACCCTTTACCATGGAATGTTAATATTCATTGCAAAAATAATTCCTCCTATAACTCAAATGCCAATTGGAATTATCCTTCTCTGATGGGAGGAAATTCCACAGAGTGTCATCCTCTGATTTAACCCAGCACAATGCCTAGGGGCAGTCCACCTATCAACCCCATTCTTCAAGGGAGAGGTCAAGCTTTAGGAAGAAATCAATATTTCTAGAGCCAGCCTCTGCAAAGGGGGGAATTTACCATGGAATTCTAATATTCTTGGCGGAAATAATGCATCCTGGAACATAAATTCCAATTGGAACTATCCTTCACCGATGGGAGGAAATTCCCTAGAGGGTTATCCTCTAATTTATCCTACCACAATGCCTAGGGAAATCTACCTATCAACCCCATTCCACAATGGAGTAGTCAGGTTTTAGAAAGTAACCAATATTTTTGGATCCAAACTCTGCAAGGAGGAAACATACCTTGGAATTCCATTCAAAACCAAGGACATGATCAATGGAATGGTTGGGTTCTAGTAAGTAACCAATATTTTTAGGACCCAACTCCATCAGGAGGAAATCCACCCAGTGGTCAGGTTTTAGGAAGTAACCAATATTCTTGGGACCTAACTCCTTTAGGAGACAATACACCCATTGATCATTTTCTGAGAAGTACCCAATCTTCTTGGGGGAAACCTTCACAAGGGGGCAACCCACCTTGGAATACTAGTCAAATCCAGGGACCACCTAAATGGTGTGGTTGGATTCTAGGAAATAACCAATATCACTAGAGTCTAACCCCGTAAGGGGGAAATCCACCCATTCATCAGTGGTATGGTTAGATTCCAAGAAATATCTAATCTCCTTGGAGTCTAACCCCGCAAGGGGGAAATCCACCCATGAACCCCATTCCACAATGGAGTGGTGAGGTTCTAGAAAGTAACCAATCTTTTTGGAACTAGCCTGCAAAACCTACATTTGATCTAGTTAGGCCACCACATGGACCTCATGCTAATGGTATGATGGGTTCCATCAACAACCTTGAGCATATTACCCAACAAATCAGACAAATGTATGTTCAGGCTTCACAACCTATAATTGGCCAGGATATGCAGCAACATGCTAAGCCTTCCCTAGCTTCTGAAATCCTCATATTTCAATCCATGGACCTTAGGGGGAAGAAGAAGAAGTACAAGGGTAAGCATAGTGTTAATCCTTCCCAAAATCCTGCAAATCTCATAGTTCAATCCATGGAACTTAGAGGAAATAAGAAGAAATACAAGAGTAAGCAGAATGCTAACTTTGGGAAAGGAGATGCACTGAATCCAGGTCAAGACGGTGGGAAACAACAATACATTGTATTGATATAAACTTTTATGTAGCACCATCATCAAATGGTTGCTATAACGTTGGTACCTCCACTAGGGGGAAACAAGTCAAAATCATTGATCCCAATGCCAATGTCTTCATGTGTGATCATGAGGTGAACATTTACATGATATATCATTCTTATGATGTTCTTCCTAGTACATTGGATCAATCGAAATCACATCCAAGTGGTTCTCTCACCTTTAAGAAACCAACCATAGACATAGTACCACACCCCCCCAAAAGTGATCTATGTAGAACAATGCATAATCCTAATGCACGAGGTGTTCATAACAAAAATGATGTTGAGGAAATAGCTCAAGCACCATGTGCCATGTCTGCCATGGAGGTTTTTCAATATTGTCCTGCACAAAGAAAGGAATTATTGTCTTCAACTAGAGTTGTTGATCCATCCAATGTGACTTTGATCACATTAGACTTAGACCAATCAACTTGTAGGATTCCTTCCAAAGTTGCTTTTCAGATTAAAGTAACATTTCATGAAAAGAATATCTTTCAAACCAT
Source organism: Pseudotsuga menziesii (assembly GCA_001517045.1). NCBI lineage: Eukaryota > Viridiplantae > Streptophyta > Pinopsida > Pinales > Pinaceae > Pseudotsuga > Pseudotsuga menziesii. The sequence goes on from LPNX010753217.1 coordinate 393,179, forward strand.
AGTTGATGAAGGGGCCTTGACCTTTCATGTCATTTAAATGTTGGAAAGCATTAGTATCACCCACCTTAGTTCAATCCCATATTGTGCGAAAATCATTTGATAGACATTAGTTCTCTCCTCACGAACTCATTGTAGCCTGCCCATGATTGAATGGTGTGGAAAAATAGTCACAGTGGATGCTGAGGTAGTAGATGCACCTATAGATTACAATTTCCTATTAGGACATAATTGGATACATGCAATGATGGCTATAGTGTCTTAAAATTCCTGAGTGATTCGGTTCCTTCATTGGGGGGCGATTGTCATGATCAACCAATTAGATTTCCGCATGCCTGAAATTGTTGTTCAAACAAATGTTATTTTCATTAGGGATTTTCTAAAGGAGGTTCAAGACATTAGGGTAGGAACTTTAAAAAATAATTCCCTCATGGGAAACTTTATGATCCCACAACCCTTATCTGTTGTAGAAGTGTCATACCAAGCTATTGAAATGGCTTCGGCAGATTTGGATCAAAATATTCCCTTGATGGAGGAATATGATCCAGTTACTTGGCCCATTTTGGATGTGAGATCTCCCAACTTACTTGATTTCTTGGATGGAATTTTATCATCAGATGAAACTATCCTTGAAGTCATAAACATTTGGTTGCACCCACCTAAGGAAATCTTTTGTGGGGCCACTGGGAGCATAATTGGTTTAAATCCACCCAAGTATAGGAGAATCCTTTGTATGTTAATCGATATTGTCAAGTATATTTGAAAGCATGCATATAGGTTTGGGTTATCCCTCTATGAAGATGCATTTGAACCTTTTGCAACCCAAAATTGTCGTAGAGTCGAACCTGTTGGAAATTGGTGGGTCAACTCATCATATCTATGTTTTCCACCATTATGACAGAAGAGCCTACCGAACATGGGACACCCTAGTCAGCACCCCATTTCCATTTTGGTGCCCATGTTGAGTTATTCTCATAGGTCTGGGAGCCCAATCAGTCCCATCATGACATGGAGTTTGAGACTGCATACTTCTCTTCCACATAGTTTTGACCATTCCCCGATGGGCTCCCTATTTCGTGTCAGTTTACATAAACATGTGTTAAAATATCTGCATAAACATTTGTGCTTACTGCTTCGGTGCTTATTGCTAATGTTGTGTATCTGCCTTTGCAGTCACTTTTTGCTCAAGACACTTATAAACCATTGCTTTTGTTTAAGTTGACCTATACATGTGAGAACTATTTGATTCAAGTAGTTGATGGACCATGATTCATTGTGATTTATGATTTTGGTGTTTTTCACAAGAATTGGCATGAATTAAACCACATTGCCCCTATCCTACTTGTTCATCGCGCCAAATTGGATAACCACATTTCCTTGGTTCTATTTCATCGTCAGTTAACACATAATCCTGCTTCATATAGCCAATCGATGGAGGGAACATCCGTAAGAGTGTGCACAACTAGCTCAACCCTTGTTTTCAATATGTATCTTTTCCTTGGCTTGACTCGTGCTCTTGAAAAATAGAGTACGCCCATGCAATACTCATTCCCTCCCATGTACCATAGTATTCTTTGCTATTTTTTCGAGCTACTAAATGAAAAAAGTACTAAAAAAAACACACACAAAAATTAAAAAAGGAAGATTAATGAATCTATTCATAATTCATCATGGAGAAAATGGAAACAGTTAGTCCTTGTCGCCCTTGAACACGACACATAGCCCTACAACAATTATAAGTACACCATTTACATTTTCCTTAGGAAGTTGTACCAGTAATTTGAACAGATCTCCACTGATAGGTTATCCTTCCTGTTATCTATGGAGATTTCGTTAATACATCTGAAATTGACAAATTTCACAATGATTGGTTACTCAATTATTATGTTGTCAAGTGTCACTATGTGTCGTGTTATGTGTTCAAGGGAAGTCAAACCAGCGTCGACCATTCCTAAAATATTCCTGACCAATCATGTCGGCCTTCCTTGTGTCAGTATACAGTGTTGGATATTGCAGCTCTACCAAATTATATCAGCCTATTTATCTCAATTTCGTGTCAGTTGTTGAGGGATGCATTAATGCCCTCCTTCTAACGGTTTTGTTCTTATCGACACCTAATCATCATTTAGGAAATGGATCTAGGAACCCTAGTGAGTACCTTGGATCTTGCAGTCATTAGTGGCAGGTTTACTCAAAAACGATAGTGGGTATACATTAATGACCCATGACTGTTTGATTCTACAAGTGTTCGGCATCAAAACATCTATTCATAATTGTTAGTTTGTCCTGAAGTACCTTGGAGTCTATCATCATTATCGGTGGGCCTCCTTGTATCTGTTAATGGTATACATCAATGACCGGTAATCAGATGGTTTTTAATTATGCTCGACATCAACTCATTTATTCACATGATATAAACTTGTACTATAATTGGTTTATGTTGAAGACCTTAGGAAAGATAGTTGTATCATTCATCGATGCACTACCTGAGTTACGCAATATTAAAATGCCATGTCAAAGTACCGTGAAGACCTGGATATGTTGCACTCATCAAAGTGCATGTATACATTTTTATAATATTTTCTTTTGACATGGATCCATTGTGTATTGTTCGTGGCCAAGCTTGTTTACTGCTAAGAATGGGTATACCTGCCTTAGGAAGATATTGTATATTTGGGTTATTGCCTTGTTTGACTTACAGGTGTTTTTCAACTCCTGCGCTCAAGATCCTAATCCTTTACCATCCTACCCTCATCACTAAAGAGTATCAGTATGAAGAGTATCAAAATGAAATCAATGTATTTCGACCCTCAGCATAGCTTCGAACCTCACACATTAGGGGGCATCTATTAACAATAAAATTAACACCCTTGAGAGTGTTGATCTGAAAACATATTTCTATTTCGCTCGGAACATGAATATCATAATTTTGGAACAATTGAGAGCTTCAATCTCTCATCTGACCACTACTTCCACAAATGAAGAAATGTTTGAAGAAAAAGGTGGCTCTAAAGAGGCCAAGTCCATGACCACTTAAGGTACAAAACCCAGTTCCTATAACTCATACAGTGGAAAAAATGCCTAACATGGGTATTAATTGTCCTGGAAATACTGAAAATAAAGTTTGATGCCTAAAAAACTAGGTAAAGTGGGGTTTTTGAATAAAATAATAAAAAATATTCAAAAATCTTAATCCCACATTCATGGTTAAGTGATTGGGTGCAAAAGCCCCCCAATGCTATATAAAGAAGGCATATGAAGTGAATTAGAGGAGACATAATTTGTGAGTAAAGGCATGCTGGAGGAATTAAGGGCTAGACATTACTTTTCTACTACAAAGGTTTTTGGGCATCAAAGGCATGGATGGTAGAGGAGTAGGTCTAGGATATGGAGAAGGAATACACTTTCAAGGGTTGTAAGTATTTATCCATGTTCATCTATTATGAATCAATTCAGTTTTATTCCCAATTCTTGTTCAAGGTTTTCCCTTCAAGTTTCATGTTGATGTAGAATTGGTAGGCAATTAGATCTAACCTATATTTCTTAAAGATAGTTTGGTAGGATAATAGGAAGGATTTTGTGGTGAGATTTGCAGGTGTGAAGGAGATTCAAGGAGCTGCAAGGAAAACCATCAAAAAATTCCATCAAACTTCAAGGCTACAAGAGGTATTCTCTTCTCTTTCTCCCCTTCTCAAACTCCATGAAAGAAGGTTTAAGATATTAAGATTATTGTGATAATTGATTTGTTTTCGGTCGATTGGGCTTCACCCACCCCATAGAAATAAGAGAGTAGGATATAGCTTTAGTTATAGAATACTCCACTAAAATTTCCCTTCAAAGGATTTTGATAAACTAAACTTTGATGGAGCCTTTATAGGAAACCTTGGAATAGTTGGGGTAGGGGGAGTCTTTAGAGATCACAAAGGTAAGGTTCTATGAATTTTTTGCACTCTTTCTAGGCACATATATAAAGAACTATATAGAAATGAAAGCCCTGGAGAAAGGAATTCAAGTAGTAATTGAACATGTGTTAACACCCAAACTTTGTCCACTGGCCATATCATCAGCCTAGTTTCGTGCATATATCATTAATCCATCTCATTTCCACTCCATTACACCCCTTTATCCTTGGCAAAACTTTGAAAAATCCAAAAATTAAAACAAAATCCAAACCAGAGTATTTTTACCTCATGTCGCTCATATCCCTAGGGAATGAGTGACCCAGGTCACACCAAATATCTCAAAAAGAGGGACCCAAGTTGCACAAAAGATCATAAAAGAAGTGGCATGACTCCCGACATGAATTTTGGCTGTTTCCTGCTTTTCCCAGGAAAAATGATGAAACCTGGGCTTAAACTATGGCTTGGCACAAATCATGGAGAGGACTTTGGATGGGAAAATCCATCCCGATCCTTATCCCCAAAGCCTTGCAACAATCCTATAACTGAACCCGCGAGGTCCGTCATCCATTACATGCATACACTCCAAATCCACGAGGTCTATCCACTCATCTGCTCAAACTGTCAGTTTGCCAAATTTCTATCTGAACTTGGAGCTGACCTTTTTCCTTTCTCATACTTCACTTGCTGAAGATCGTTGCTACAATGCATGGCTGGAGGATCACAAACTGTAAGGAGACCAAGCGGACCCTCCCTTAGATAGCTATAGAGGCCCTTCTCTTTTGCTTCTTGCAAGGTGACTCTTATTTGCGACATTTCATTATTAATGAAAATACATTCTTTGATTATTTGAAAGGTTTCTTTTTAGAGAAGGCAAAAAAATATTAGTTTAGATTTGCTTTGATATTGTTTAGTTTCATTATGCTTGCATGCGAATTAGATTTTCGTTTATGTTTTCCATGTTTTTGTTTTTCCTTTCGAAACTGTACTAAGGTCTTCACAACCCTTAAACGTTTCCTTTTGGCACATGCTGGTGTGAAAACACCAGCTACAACATGGTTATGCTAGGGTGATAATGAAAGAATACTCCTTAATCTTAGTCAAAGCACTAAATGATTATTGAATTGAGAAAGGATTGAAAAAATCAACAACGATTATAAACTGTTGACTGCTTGGGGTAATATCATAAGCATGTCCAACAGAATCTCGACCCTTATTCCCTGACATCTTAGGGAAAAATCCAATGACTTGAAAAATAGGTTAGTCAATGAAATGGAAAGCATGGTGTTAATGGATCTGAATAAGCCTTGGCACTTGCTATGTCCATACAAGCTCAAACAACATTGTCTTATGTTGTGTAATTTGGATCTTTCCCACCTACATGGGGTGTTAGGGATGCATTACCATCATGACATTGGTTAACACTAAGGATATATGGAGGCTATAGGTGTCACATGACAGACACATATCATGCATGCAACTTACCATTTAAGTGGGTGAGGGGGAAGCAATGATGGTTTGTGTCTATCTTACAAAGACCTTATACAATGCCATTACTCTTGGTAATGAAAGCATCTCATCACATTCACAACTCACCATGTGAGGAACATATAGTTAATTGACTAGTTGATGTATGAGATTATGAAATTTCATGGTTTCACCAATTCATGTATGAGATTATGAAAGTTCATGGTTTCACTTATTTGAGGAAGATGGAGGTCTATTGATATGATTTATGGAAAGGAGTCTTGTTTATGTTATGATATTCTCGCCTTATTAATTGGCAATTCCTCCATGAGAGCTATGTCTTATCTTCCTTGCTAGGGTTTGCTTCCTTGAGTCCAGGGTTCTCCCAACACTTCATCTGAGCATTGGTTTTGGGAGACTTCTCAGCTTCAACAATGTTTTGGACACAACAATATTAATGAGTGGTGGTGTAGGTGTTATGATTTTGTTCAATTCAGTTTGTGGGGAAAGGATGCAATCATGATAGGGAGGAGCATTCCCTAGCCTAAATAGAGGAAAGGAAAATCCTTGCTCCAGGCAAATGTTGAAGGAAACCATAGATTGTTAAGGCAAGGCCAACCTAGGAAATGTAGCAACATCTGAATTAAGAAGGAACACAAGAATCTTACTAGACTCAGTAGGAAGTAATTGTTATTCCAAACAAGTACTTTCTCAAGCACTTTGAGGTAGTCAAAAGCCATGGCGAAAAGAGGGATGACCCCCATTGAAGAGGTAGATATGGAGGTTCTATAGTGGATTCCTGACACTGGATTTTATAGGAGTGGGGACACAAAAGACTCCAAAATGTTTGATATTTTTTGGCTTGTAAAAATCCTTAATTGTGTAGGTTATGGAGGAAAGATATACTCAACAACATTCAAACACAATGAAAAATTTGGAATTTATGGAAGCTAAATATGGTGCCCTTATCAGAGTCCATTATGGACTGAAAGCAATCATGGTTGAGGAAGACATAACGCCTAAAGGAAAAGGGCTCAATGTGTAATATGTAGAGGAGAACCAATCACGCTCCTAGCTTGATTTCATCATCCTCGACTCATATTCCAAAAATGATTAGTAATTTAGAATCCCATGTAAGCAGGTTCTCTTGTTCTTTGTTTTTTCAGTTTGTTAGTACAAGGGTCTCTATAGAACCCCCAATTTTATAGTCTCATGGCAAAGATCCAAAGCTAGATCTCATAGCCTCTATTTTTATAAGAAGTTATGTTTATTTTCAATATCGTTAGACACACTGATAAGGACAATATCTTTTTTTTTATGAAAGAACTGTATCGATGTTGACAACATGCTCTTAATCTATACAAGTTAATCTCATACACTTTTCCTTTTGAAGGAAAATTAGGTCTATAATGTTGTAACTCCCTTTGCTGTGATATAATATAGAATCTTAACTTACCAAAAAATAAATAAATTATTTATATGATTTACTATAACATATCTTCATCATAAAATTTTGTTTTATATTAATATCAAAATTTTTATTATTTCAAATTTATGATTTATTTTTATACAAATTTTGTTATATATTGATAATTTTTTTTGTATATGGAGGAATTGACAATCGAGATGGTGCTTGTACTTGTGTGACATAGGGTTGATTCATGTCTGGTACAACTATACCCCATGTGCACTCACATTGTCCCTACATGGGATGCCACAAGGAGTGTCTTAAGAGTGCACCCTATCGCCCAACGCTATAGGGAGTACCTTAAGAGTGCACCTTATCACCCACTAGTCTACACTTGACGGTTTTTTATATTGATATGCTAAAAAGTGATTTAATTTAAGAGTAATTGATTTTAAATTTAATAATTGGTTTTTATATAAATTTTGTCAATGATACTTCTTTTCTATTTTATTGTTTTAAATTTATGATTAAATTTATACTTTAATAATTTTTTTTTTCTTCAAATGGAAAGATCCACGGGAAACCCAACAATACTTCCCCACATTCGTGGATGGTAGAGGTAGTAAACCGCCAGCCATCCTAGAAGAAGGCCTAACCCCAGAGGACTCAAGGCTCGAACCCGTGACCTCCCCTCGAACCGAGAGAGTGTGCGCACGTCTTACCAATTGAGTTAACCCTTGGGGCTACTTTAATAATATTTATTTCCATAAAAGAAACACTAGTGGCCACATGCAAATAAATCATTGATTTTAAATTGAATAATTTATTTTTGCAGCAAGAGTAGCAAGGTGCTCTTCAACCCAGTATGGGGAGATGTTGTCATGTAACGTAACATAACATATCATTATATAATGTTACCGAATATAAAAAGCAACAACCTAGCATAGCTTCATCTTAAAACAAGATCTCAAGCACCAAAAGGAATCAAATTTTTGCACCCAGAGTAGCGAGGTGCTATACAACCTAGTATGGGGAAGATGTTGTCACGTAACATAACGTTATGCAATGTTTTTTTTTGTAACTAGGGGACTCAACAACTTGATGGGGCTAGTACTTGGTGACATGGGGTCCAAGGGTTCAATCTCGTCCGCTACCACTATACCCCTAGGTGCATCTATACAACCCGCAAACATGGGGCATGGGTAAGTCGGGGTGATTTGAACTCGTGACTTCCATTTAGAACATCTCCTTCATATCAAGTGAAACATCGATTGAGCTACACCCTTGCGAACCTGTAACATTATGCAACATTACCAAATATGAAAAGTAATTAAAAAAATAATGTCGGTTCATAAAATAAAATAGAAAAACCAACATAGATCCATTTTAAAATGAGATATATCAGGCATCAAGAGGGATCAAATTTCCCGAGGTGTAAATTTTTTCTCCACATGTACAAAATTTAAGATAAAAAAAATTACACAAAGAAATGAGATCCTTATCTCTGTAAATGGATCCATGTTTAAGATAGATCTATGCTAGTTATATAAATTTATACTTTGTGGACGTATGAGATTAAAGTAACATAGATCCATCTTAAAAGAGGATTTACCAAGGACCTAGAAGGATCAAATCTTTCAAGGTGCAAAGCCCTTCTTATATTAAAAAAATCGAGAAAATGTGTAATACAATGATTTTTGTTATAATTTATCTAATTTGTATAGTTTTATATATATGTTATTTAAAATATTTTAAATCTACATTAAACTTGCTTGTTACTTTTATAATAATTTATTATTTTTATAAAAGATATATATAGGCTTTAACTATAAACATATTTTGATCATAAAATTTTGTTTCAAATAAAAAAAAATTATATATATTTATTTATATATTTTAAATTTTGACTAAAAACAAAAAGACCGGCAAGGTGCGGAATAAAAGTAAATCGGGGCAAGTCGGGTAATGTTGAGGTCGGGCATGAAGCCACCCTGGCGATGCGGGAAAGACAACACGTGTCAGTCCAACAATATGTATTCCTCATCCCTAACGTTAGTTTCTCGCGTAAGAGTTTTCGCCTATAAGATGATGTATCATCGTCGGAAGGTGGGATTGTGTACATTGTTTTGAGACGAGGATTGCGTATCATTCTCACACGACAGAAGGAGGAGATCGTTTGTCATCTAATAATCAATTCTTCAATGGCGGAAGGTGGGCTGAGCTTCCCAAACATCGGAAACCTCTACGTGCAGGCGGTGCCTCCGCCGGATTTGAACAAGAACACATCATGGTTTATGTATCCTGGCGTCTGGACAACCTACATTCTCATACTCTTTTTCACATGGATCATCGTACTTTCTCTCTTCGGATGCACCGCCGGCACTGCCTGGACCATTGTTAATCTTGTCCATTTCGCGGTCAGTATTTTATTCATTTCTCTTCTGTCATTAGCTTCCAGAGAATCAAACCTCTAGGGTTTTTGTTTTGTGGTCGTAAGAGATTCCTTGCAAGTCAATTTATTTTTATTATGTTTTTTTTCCCACGGGGTTCGAACCCTAGTCTACTGCCATTCCCTTTGATTTCCTTTTCGTTTTTGGCTGTGCGATTGGCTAAATTATGTTGGAATGATGCCCAAACTTTATTCAAAACCTGTTGTTCGCAAGGTTTTTTTATATCCACAAATAGGATTACTGTGATTCAACAGTAAGAAATGTCCCCAAACCACACCATATAAAGCTATTCATTACTTATGCATCCAATCACAAAAAAATAGCTACAATTTACATATATAAACTTGAAATTAAAAGAATATATAATTTCAAACAAATGTCTATGAGCCTTACTTGTCGTAATAGGGGGATAATAGGTCAATTAATGCCAGTAAATTCCAATAAACAGAGCATAGCCCAATAAACAGAGCATTGCTTCAGAAAGCTTCTCTCTAGAAGACGTTCGTTGGTTTGTAATATGTATAATGTTCTTGATACCTATCCTGTTTCTACTTTACAAGTTATTTTAGAGGACTTGAGTAAAATTCTCGTTTCAAAGGCATTTTGAATGCTTTTGATGAGAAGACAATCTCAAGAATATGAAAGAAATTGACAATAACATTAAAAGTCAAGTGCAATACATGCGGATGCCCAGAATAGCTCTGTATGGTATAGTGGAATCAATGTTGAAAAATACGGTTTGGCAAGGTCAGATTGCAAGAGTTGGACTTAGAGTCTGCAACAACTTGGCAGCAGAAATCATTCAAAATGAGGGTTTTCCTTTTCCTTTTTGGTATTTATGTTTGGTGCGGGCAATTTTTCCATCCGCCCACAAGTTGGACTTGCCAGGCAGTGAATAACCTGCAAATTACTTGCATATCAGGTTGTCACCCATCAGTACTCGCAGGCCTGATATGCTGTTCGTGAGTTCGATTTGCCAGCCAAGAGTCAGACTTGGGAACGATTTATTAGCTTGACTTCAGCAGCAGGGCTGAGCTGCGTGCAATATCCACCTTTACGAGGAAGACTTGACATTTTTTTCCAGCTATAACTGGAATCGTTCTAGCCTTTGTGTTATTTTTCCAACTATGAATGGAATTAATCTAGTTCTTTCCTTCAAACACGTATGTCACGAGACACAAAAATATGATCTGATTTAGACTAGAGTAATATGATATGATTCAGTATTTTCCTGTTTGTTTCTATTCAATTCTTTATCCCTCTGGTATATATTTAGCTGCTGATTCCAACTGTAGAATAAATGGTCTTCATAGTGAATTAGTTTCTGCTATAGTATTGCTCATTCTTTTGGACTTTTTTTGGCCTGCATTGTGTTTTACCTTTATCTGGTTATATTGTGCTTAATGGCTACTATTTTTTGATGTGCTTTTACAACATATAGTGTCCATTCAAAATAAACTTCAACTGCATTGCATCAATAACAACAGTTTAACTTTACCACAAAAAGTGCTCTGACTCCCAATTGAATATGTCAATAATATTGGGCATTGATATAGCTTATGATGTTCCTTTACAATTTTGTACATATCTATGAAGTATATAAACTTCAGTTTCCATAAAATTTCATAAGTCTAAGATTTGGATTGATTGGCTTCTGAAACTATTAGTAGGTTAAGAGATCCTAAACATACCATATAAGATTATTCTTAAAGATTTCAGCCCTAAATGGATTAAGTTTTTTAACTTGCTATAAAATACAGCAGAATGTGTCTGGGGAAGAATACTTGTTCTTGTCCAAGGGTATCAGAGGTCTCTAAATTTAATGTTATCATAGTGGTTGGAGATCCACTAAGATATAAAAAAGTTCTTTTAATTTCAGTTCCACTGTCTAATCCTGCTATTAAGGGTGGAAGATAATTTTCATTATGTTTCTAGTTTTTCTGCACTGCTATATTCTAAGAGAGCTTCACAAATTTTGACATTTTGCTAGTTTTATCATCTGGCTCCTTATTTTATCATTTTGATGTAGATGCAGTAATCATATTTGTTAATGTTGCTGAAGATGTTGTCCATGTTCAGATGAATAGGTTTGATAGCAAAGCGAGATGCTTCCTTCCCCATACAATGGGTAGTCATTCATTGGCATGAAGTTGTTTGAAATGTTTGATCCACATCACAAATAGATATTACCTGCAGGGATTTCATGAAAATAAAGATACTCTCTATTATAGGACAGATTAACAACTGCATGATATATGAGGCTACTGTCTTAGTTGTCTTCTTTCCACTTTGTATCTATAAAACAAATCCTCCACTACTACAAAAGTCTCATGTCAGTATGTAGGCAAGTGAGGTGACTGGCGTCACTTGTCACGTCCCCTCCCGTTCGAGAGGGCACGACTATGGCACTGCTGCTATCATTTAAGCGGGGATCCAAGTCCCATGAACATAAACAATAAAAATGCATTGAACTAACATACATATACAGATGCAATATGCAGTGGAAGCAAAATAAATTCATTCAAGCATTCATCATGTTCATCATAATTCATTAAAACAAATACAGTTGCAGAGGTGAATACACAAGAAATACTTATCTTGAAAATAAGCTTCTTGCAACCAGCTATGTCGCTGCAACGTTCCACCCAACCATAGGCTAGTGTGATCATCAATCTTTCAGCAGCACAGCCACCCCCAAGCTGGGCGTGATTCCCACAAGGAATAAGGGAAGTACAACAGGCTCACACATAGCCAAGGACATATCAAAATTTAGCCAAGCCAAAACTACATTTGGGTTTATCAGGCTGCTAAGGGGTGGAAGGTTGAATTGCTAAGCTAGTGGGCTCAACCACAAAGCTATGGACACCTACACAATATTTGGCTTGGCTTTCCCAACACCTACACACTCAACACAAGGAAACATCCCCTTCTCTGCTACACAGTCCCCTAGGCTATGCCTTCCCTTTCAGTGCTCTTCAAGGTGTGCAAGAAAGAATAACCAACCCCTCTTGATCTCTCTATGTGGTTCCTTTCTACACTAGGTTTATCAAGCTAATTCTTCCCTCCTCCACTCCAAACCGGTTCAGACCAAAATAAAGGATGCACACACACAAAATACAAGTTCTGGGTTTGAGGAAAAACGTCTTGGTAGCCAAAAATGAAAATGGTAGATGGGTAAAACAACCCTCTGATAGCAATTTGATTCCCACAAACGTTTATGGGCTTCACATGGGCAAAACGGCCTCAACAAACACCCAAAAATCGTGGGTCTCTTCTACCATTCGCTGTGCAACAAAAAATGGGTTTTCCTAGTCGGGTAATGAGGAAACAACAACAAAAACATCAAGGAAAGAGCCCAGCCACTGAGCATTGCCAAAACGACTTCCTAACCATGGGAAAAATGAAGAAAACTGCCAAAACGTGAATGGGAAAATGCACAGGAGCTCCAAGAACGTGAGGTAGAGGAGGACATGAATGCATTATGGAATGGGTAGACGTTTTTGGGTTTCTACTTGCCCAAGAAGTCAAAACACGATTTTCAAAAACTGATGGCTTCTCAAATTCGAATTTGATTGCCATACTCTTCCCATCCCCATGCATTGACTAACTCAACCACTTTTGGAAGAAATAAATGATTGGGCAGAAAAGACACAATGGGTAGTTGAGAGTTTGATGGGTTCTCCCTTTGACATTTGGCTTTTCCCATTGGCTCAAGGGTTTGAATTATTTCCTTCCCTATTCCTTAGGAAATCATGCCCCCACCTCTTTAATGTTGCATTGACATAGCTGGCTGTGGGTATTTTTAATTAAATTGCATATTTACACGATGTCCAAAATTACAATGTGCTCCGTTGGCACGAAATACCATCGGCATCGATTTTAATCCCCGAAACATAAAACATTAAAATGATGGTGGGGCTTTTTCCTTGAGCTCCACACCATGATTAAATAACACTATTTACATCATATATACTTTAATGCAAACGGGGTCAAAATCGGGGTGTTTCATAACTGGCCATGATATCCCTACTCCATTTCAGAGCCACTAATCAGATTCTATCAGAGTTCTCTTGCTCGTCTTCTTTGATATAGTGACTCTGAATCCTGACTATATGGCTTATTTAGTGCTTTATACTAGGGGGGTTTCCATCTTTGCTTTAAAGTTTGAAAAGTTCATTTTATTTGGATTTAATACCTATTGTGGATGATTTTTTCTTGCTTTCCAAGCAGTGAGCATCTAGATTGAGCTTACCATACATTTATTGTTGGATTATGATTTTGTATGGCTTACTATCTTTGCTGCTTTTATATAGCTTTTCTTAAATTACTGTGCTGCTTGTCTGCTACATCTAGAGCAAATGCTACTCTGCATCCTATTGGTCATATTCTTGCACAAGTTCAGTGTTGTGTAAATAACTCAAGAGAAAGAAAGGCTTCATTAAGTTGCTTCTAGACAAGAGGAGATGTTACAGAGGCTAATGTTGGAGAATACTGGAGATAGGTTGTGAGAAGAACCAAGAATCCATTAGGAAAAGTTTTATTAGTGATCGTCAAAATGGTCTTTTTGTTCAAGGCCTTACTATTCTATAGCCTAATTGGGTGATGCTTCTATTGTAGGCATATGATTTTATAATTTAAATGACTGACTGTCTTAGCTGCTTTAATATAGCCACTTCTTAAATTTGTTGTGCTCCTTGTCTACTATACCTAGGCCAACAGTTGCTCTGTGTTCTGCACCTTCCATTTCTTCTCAAGTTCAGGGTTGCGTATATAACTCAAGGTTTCATTAATTGCTTCTTGAAAAGAGTAAATATTGCAGAGGTTAATGTTGGAGAGTACAGGATATAGGTTGTGAGCAGAAAACACATGAACCCTGTAGGGAAAGTTTGATTACGGATCATGATGTCAAAATGGTCTAACTGTTCAAAGATTTCCTATTTTATAGCCCCATTGGGTGATGACAATGTTTTTGGTTGTACTTTTGTATACCAAACTTTGTTCCCTTGTCACCCACCCACCAACACACACATGCATACATATTTTTAGTATTTACACTAATAACAAGACTACAAACCTAAAATTAATATTTACAGATGTACAAACTAGTGTTGAAAAACTCTCTGAAAAATCGTTGACTTTAAAAAAAAATCTATTTGTTCCCTAAGACGAAAATTGGCTAGAAAAAATCGCGACTTTTTAACTTTTTCGAAAAAGTCACAATGGCTAAAATGGCAAGTCCTGACTTTTTTGAAAAAGTCCCGACTTTTCCCGACTTTTTCCAGGAAAGTCTCCATTTTTGTTAAAAGGGCTAATTTTCCAAAAAATTGCCATTTTAGCCATTTTGTTGTATACTAACACCTTTCCTCTACCGTATAAATATTTCAAAGCTTTGTTGTATTTGAAGATCAAACCATGCAAGGATAATCTATACAAAATGTATATCCATTTATCAAAGATCACAATGGTAATTGAATTACTTTTTTCACCATTAGGGAATTTTTTGAGCAAACATATTTTGAGTGATCATCATAGCACATTGTAGGAAAAAAGATGAACGTTTGAAGTGGTAGATGAGTTAGGGCTAAATGTGAGGCTCATGTTGGAAATTCAATTTGGGAGGAGTGAAAAATACATCTATGATTGCGCTGAGAGGCGCTCTACAACCTAGTATGGGGGAGATCTTGTAACGTGATGTAACGTTACTAACATGTCGGCAAAAAATAATAGTGATAGTGAATATTATGGGAGAGATCTTGTAACGTGAAGTAACGTTTGTAACATGTTGGCAAAAAATAATAGTGATAGTGAATATTATGGGAGAGATTTTGTAACACAAAATAAAAAATAATATCACTTTCGTAAAGTTATTTTATTAATAAAAAATAAATTTTCTAATAGGCCAAAATAAATGTCCGCCACAAAAACAATTTAATATGGGGGAGATGCTGTAATCTTCCTACCTAACAAAACAATAAAAGTAAAAATTTAATTATCCGTAAAAAAAAATATGTGGGTCAAGAAAAAAACACAAAATTGAATTATTGGCAAAAAATGTTGGCCTTGCACATGGAACCATGTGCAATGCATTCTAAACAACCCATGGTTTTGTTGTACATGGTTTATGAGGCTTTGCACATGGTTTTTAAACCATGTGCAAGGCCTCTTAAACAACCCATGGTTTTATTGTACATGGTTTAGGTGGGCCTTGCAAATGGTTTTAAGACCATGTGCAAGGCCTCCTAAACAACCCATTATTGTAGGAGGGCCTTGCATATGGTTTTAAAACCATGTGCGGGGAAATGATGCAATGTTCGTTCCTAACATTATATTTAATATTATATGTCGGCCATAAATAATATTAAATATTAATAACAATAAAATTATATGTGGACCTTAAATAAAAAGATATGTCTTTTGGTTTGAATTAAATCAATGGATACCTAAGAAGAGGTTTGCACCTCGAGAGATTTGATCCATCTCAGCGCTTGATAGATCCTAGGATTTGGATCTACGCTGGTTTATCACCAATACAAAACAAGAAATACGTTTAATGGTTGACAACCAAATCAATAAAATATACCTTTCAAAAATTAGGTTTAAGTCATAAGATGGAGGGACAAATAAAAAGCATTTATGAAAGCCTTTTATAAACCTAATCATTGGAGTAGGGAAAAATATGAAGTATGAATGGAAAACTCGGGAAGAGAGCATTGATATTAGATAGCTAGATGCTAGTTTTCCTCAGATACATTTATATATGTGATGTCATGTTGTATTGGTTATCCACTTTTGAGTCCTTGATTGGACAACTATGATGTTTCATGATACAGTATCGATTTTGTTGTATCATTTTACATTTGGCATGACTACATGATGATGATATATATATCAATGCTTTCTCCATATATATGGTCCAATGTGTTTATCTGATGTTATTGTTGCTTTAAATGTTTAAAATTTTGAAAAAAATGAATGTATTTTGTATTTTTTAATGTTTGCTGACTTTTGCTGATTTTTCCCTATTTTTCCCGATTTTTTCGTCGATGTTGCCGAGAAGTTGTATTCGGGACCCTTGCCGACTTTTTGCCGATGTTGACTTTTTCAACATTTGTACAAACTAGGGTTTTTTAGGTAGAAGAGTGACAACTTAGGGTTTGCATGGATATTACCCTTAATCCCTAGCCCTAGAAGAAGGTGATCGACCTCCCTCTTGGAGTTCTTTCTCCTTGTCTACTAAATTAGGGCTTCTTGCAACAACCTCTATGGTTCCTTACAAGAGGCTAATCTAGGGCAAAGTTGGAGATCGAAGGCTAAACTTCGTAAAACCCTCCTCCAAGGAGCGTTTTCAATATGCAAAGATGATAGATGGTAGATAAAAGACCCTATTCAGAAAAATGTAGCCCTAAGGCCACCATTCAATCATTCAAGAAGCAAAATTTCACCTACCCTTCACCAAGCAAGGCTAAAAATGGACTAGACTTACTTGAGCATGTGTTCTCCCAATAACTCTAGCATCCACCAAGCATTAGCAAAGCAAAAGAAGACCAACTTTCATCCAAAAGAGCAAGAAGACATTCCTCCAAGAGGTGCGCATCACTTCATAAGGCTATCTTGGGTAAAAAATTAACATATTGAGTTTTTATCCCATGAGTTATGATTTACAAATGGAGTGAGGAGGATTATTTATAGTCTTCTTAACTCACTTTTACGAAGTAATCGTGTCGACATGCCAATTAAATGTCAATGTAAAAATATAACATAAGGCAACATAAAATAATAATATATGTGGGTAACTTGGGGCATTTTCCTCCATAGTTTATTCAAAACTGCTAAAATGAATAAAACTTAGCAGAAAACTTCACTCCGAAAGGTGGAGTGAGTAGGGGAGGTCGTAATGCCACATCTAAGTCCAACAATGTTGAAAATCCCTCAACGTCTCCCCTAACAAGCCCGTGGGCCTGGTGACCAATGGTGATGTCATCAAGTAAACTTGACCAAGGAAGGAGGGTGCTCTGTTGGAAAGGGACCAAGATGGGGGCATAAGGTGATCTGAAAGGGAGGTAATCTGTGTAGAAAACAAGTAAGGGGTCATGAAATCCCCAGACTTGCTCGTAAGAGCTCTAGACACCAACCCCAGGGTTAAGAAACCCCAACAAAGGGCAGTCAACAATGCCATTAAGCCATAGTACTCCTAAAGGAAGTATCAAAGAGTCCGACCATAACCACCCCTCAAGAAGTGTTGACAATACCCATCATGGTCCTAAAGAAAAAGAACAACCCCTTTCCTTGGGAAAACATTTGAAGGTGCGCTGGTACTGGTAACACGTAACAGTGGTGAATCGAGGAGTTCTGAGATAGAGCTCTATACAAATATCTACCTAATATTCATGAGTTGAGAAAATAATATGATATCCTTCCACCTTAGGCCTTGTGATCATAAGGGGGATCTTGTTCCTGTGGGTTAGGAATAGGGTTGAGTAGTTGTCTCGAAACTCATATTTCATACCAAAATTGGTGTCGCTCATCAACCAGAGGAAAGTGAGTGTCAAGATCAATCCATTGGCTCTTAGAAAGGAAGCGATCTTTGTTTATCCCTCGTTGCAGTAGGATGTTCAACTGCTCAATGCTTGGTTCATTCTCCAAAGGGCCCTTTTCAACACCTTTCCATTTGTCCTTCTAGATGTCTAATCCTTGCCTTGTGCCTCTTACATTGAGGAAGAGACGAGGGACTATTTTGCTTATGACTAATGGAGAAGTTTCTAAAATGTGGTACATGCATGGGGCATATGGGTGCCAAACAGTAGACTCTTTGGTTCTAGACCTAAGTTGCACGAAACGGGGAAACATTGGAAACACAACCCCCCAAATTTTGGAAACGGGGAAACGCGATATATATATATATATGAGCAAGGACAAAATTATTATAAAACATAAACCATAAATTATTAATTACATTTAGCTACAAGTAACATTGCTAATGATAAATGATAAATGCTACATATAAAATTTAAATCATACACGTAACATTACATTTTACTCATTGACCCAAGTCTATATCATTTCATTCATGCAAGTAGTAATATCCAAAAACAACCTTTGTAAACGAAGTTATATAGTATATATCCAAAATTAGCCTTTACATATGAGGCTAAAAGTACAATGTATCAAACTATGAACAATGAACATACTAACATAGAAATAAAAGTAAGACTTGAGCTCAGACTAATTGTCATCCTCATCTTCATAGTCTTCCTTAAAAATAGAACAAGAAGCACGCTCAACAACAAAATGTAAAGTGGAAGGAGTATTTCCAATTCCAATTCTAGGTTCCTCAATACTTAGTGTAGCAAGAGAGGGGCCCAAAGGAATAAATTCTGGCTTGACATCCCAATCTGCACAAGTCCCACTACTATATTCTGGGCCTTGAGTGCTCAGGTCACTTGTGTGAGGAGAGAATGAAGTGATGTTCTCCCTTATAACTTTCTTCAATCTAATTAGAACCATCAAGAAATAAATTTTATGTATCGTTAATTACTGAAATTTGTGGGCATAAAGAGACTTTACTAGCTAGTTTTTTAAGTGACAGGCTTTTATTTGATGGGAAACTCCTCGTACATGAGAGAAAACGTGAAGGAAACGTGTTTCTGTCCATACTGACGAGTTTCTCGTACATGAAACGCGTTTCGTATAGACGGAAAGGAGTCTTCGTGAAGTACCATACGCGTTTCTGAGTTTTTGCGAGTTTTCGAGGGTGAAACGGGTGCCAAACCCGAGTTTCCTGCAACTTAGTTCTAGACCATGCAGATCACTAGCTGCCATATTTGACCTTGAGAGATGAGAATGTCTCATATTTGTTTGGCTCCTTATACCTTAGAAAGAAGCATGGGTCCCTAGTATCCATACCACTGTCAGAAACAATAGTACACATTCACAATATAGTCCAATTTTGCAGGTTGAATTTTTTACCTCGTTTAGAGCTTGGTGCCAAAACGTAGTTCAAGAAATTCCATTCTAACCTCATCATGACAATCTTTCGAGGAAACAACATGAAGATGAGATAACTAGCCATCTTATTGAGTGTGGATTTGATCATCACCACGCAACCCACTAAGTCATGGTGTTAAGGCCAACTCTTCAAGGCTTTCTTTATATTTTTCCAAGAATAGAAATCCAATTAGCTATTCTGATTTCTAACAGGTTGGATTCCCATGGGAATTCCCAAGTATGTGAAGGTTTGATTTTCAATAAGAAACTCCCAACATGGTTTCCAATTATTGAGCCATGGGTGTGGGGAGAAAGGCAATTGACAACTGCAATTTTTGGAAGCTGACCTTTGATTCAGAAGCTTTAGAAAAGGTGTTAAGGGAAATCTTCTATGCTGAGCCCAAAAGAATTGTATCTTCAACAAACCATTGGTGGTTGACCTTCTGCTCAAGGGCTACTGTATACCTTGTAGGAATTTCACTTCTTGGAGCCATATCAAGTTGCTAGAAATGCCTTGTGTTGATCAAATGTAAAGCAAGGGTGCAAGTGGACATCCTTGTTTGACTTCTATAAGTGGGATAGAACTAGGTTGTGGAGATATTAATTGGGACTGGAATGTTTATTGTGTACTATTACACCTCAGAGTGTTTGAAGTGTTCCTTCTAGATGGACTAGAGTGAGGGGTTTCTTTTTCCTTTGTAAAGGCCAAGTTTTTGGGGCTATATTATGTAAAGTGTTGATTTTGGGGCTAAATACCCTTGATCAGGTCATGGCAGATCCCCTTGGTTTCTACCTCAAGGAGGTGCTGGCCTTGTGGCTTTGTTGACTACCCTTAGGGTGGGTGTTTGGCACCCTTGAGGAAAATCATTGGGACACATGGCCATACTCATATTTTGCTTTATAGAGGTGGTTGTGTGTGTAAGGGCTGTCATATCTGTTTTAACGCACCTCATTTTTCCCACTTGGAGCTATTGTTTTGATGCAAACCCCTCTTGGTCTCTATACCCATAAACCTCATTATTGAAAGAAGCCTAAATTGTTAATAAAGGAGGCCGTTGAGGGAAAAACATTAATTGGGATTAGTTGGGGCACGTCGCCTTCCTTTTGGCTCACCTTGCACTTGGTGGAGCCTAATTGTACATTTTTATTCTTATTTTATGTCATTGTGTGGTTTAGTCCCCAGTTTGTGGGTGTACTAACCTTAAATTTTGTAATTTGTCATTAACTTGTAGGCCTGAATTTATAAAGGTTGAGAGTTGGTCTCATATAAACAAGACAACCTCACCTCATTTGTAAATCATGGACAAGGGTTCAAATATGGGATATTTTCTTTTTCTCTTGGTTTGTTGGAGCTATTGAGCTAGTGCACAACTCTCTCTTGGATGTCTTTTTTCTTGTTTGAAGGATGGATGGAAGGATTTCTAGGGTTTTGATTGTCACTTACTAAGTTGATGCTAGAATGGTTGTAATAACTCTTGCTCAAGAGGAACATAGTAGCAACCTTCCTTCTCTTTGGTAAATATTGGTAAAATCTTTCTTAACCCTAGTTTAACTTTGCTCTTGAAGTGCTTTGGACCGTGTTAATGTTTCTTTTCTAATATTTTGTCAACTTTTTGAGGAGGCCATCCTGCAAAGGATCTCTCCATTGTTTAATCAAGCCTTGGAATTCTCTATTTGCCCTAATTAGGGTTTTCCTGCCCTTGAGGTTGATAGTTTAGCTCTAGTTGCAAGTATTGAATTGCCATCTTAAGAGGAGGGATGTTATCTTCGATCTCTCATAGCCCTAGGGTTTGAGACAAGAATCTTATTGCCATACCTAACAAACTCTCCATCTCTTTTTATCAAAATTTACATGTTTTATTTTATCCAAAAAATACATAAAAATAATATACTGCTAGAAAACCCCTAAAAACCCAAATAAATTAAAAAATCCAAAAATACATGATTTGGTATTTCTGGTCCACCCTAAAAATTCGTCATAGGGTTTTATCCATAAACCATAGAGGGCATCCTCTTTTGAGGAAGTGCATTGGGATATGTGAAATAATTGAAATTGGGTAATCGATACTTGTTTGGTATTTTTGGTCCACCCTAAAAATTTTCCCTGGGCTTTATCCTCTTTCCCTTGAGAGCACCATTTTGAGGACTTTCCTAGTGAAATGTGATATTGTCTAGGGAAGTTTGAAATTGTGCCTTGAAAGGCATGACATTTATTGAGTTTTGTGAAAACATGAATAACCCCATTATTGTATGATTATTTTGTCTTGTTTAATATTGTTTGACTCCGATGTGGCATGGATCATAGCCATTAGGGTTTGGTGGAAGGTATTTGTGGTTTGTTGGTGGTTGTAGGTATCTTTCATTGTGTTGTCGCCTAATTTTCACCTCGGGTCACGTTGCAGAAATCTTCAAGCCACTGGGTGTGACCTTGGGGGTAAGCAAGAGTCAAGTACTGTCACTTGATCTTGAATCCTCTGTCTAGGTTCTTTNATTTTCCCCTCGGGTCACGTTGCAGAAATCTTCAAGCCACTGGGTGTGACCTTGGGGGTAAGCAAGAGTCAAGTACTGTCACTTGATCTTGAATCCTCTGTCTAGGTTCTTTCCTAGCAAAGCCAAGGGGCGTGGTCCCTACTAAAATGATCTAAGGCTGTTTTATTCTATGAAAATAAAACAACTATTCTGGGAGATGATAACATAAATACTGAAACTATGATGATCTGCAAATAACTTAAATAACTAGCATATAAAATAACATTCCATACAACACATTGATTAACTTAAATATCAACAATAAATAAGAATGCCAGATAGACTAGTGCTAATGGAGTGCTTGTGTAAAGGGGGTTGCTAGTGATGTCTCAAGAAGTATTGCAGTTGTCTCAGTTGGTCAGTTTTAGAATTATTAAGTGAGTAATTAAGGAGTGGGTTAGTTGTTGGTCAATTTTATTATGGACGGTAATGATCTGATTATTAAGGGAAACTGGGATTCCAAATACCTGAGGGGTACGAGGAATATGCCGGATTTACTAGGAAGTGGCTCTCACAGTGACGTGTGGGCTAGATGGAGTCGTGGGGTTGTGTTCAACACTACCAACAAGAGTGTAGCCTAACGGGGCCCGATGGTCACTTTCTAGTAGTTCTCGCTTCACTTGCAAAATTTCCTCACTAACGAGTAATTTCGAGAAGTGCCAGATTTTTACTTTGGGAATTTAATTAGAGTGTGAAACTAATTACTAGTCATTCCAATCCCTTTTTGATTGTCCCACTGATCTAGCCAATGGCCTGAAGTGGTCACAAGAGCATATGGGAATTGAAGCCTTGCTTATTTTAAGAATTTTAAATCACAGTGCCGATACTCTCGTTTCTGAGAACAGAGCCGGATTCATTAATTTTAACTTAAGAAAATAAAAAAAACTTGAAAAAAACCTGAAAAATAAAAAAATGCAAACTCCCCCTGGGGGGATGGGGTGTGGGCACTTGGTTTCCCACTTGCTTCTCTTTTTACAATGAATACAATAAAGAATATTTGTGTTCCTTTGTAGGATAGGAAACACAAATTTACAAGTCTTAAGCCCTTAGAAAGAATGGCCACACAAAAAAGAATTAGAAGAGGGATCTTTGAATGACTTGGATCTTCAAAAATTCGCCATAGTGCCTCTCTACTCGATCAACTTCTACTTCACAGAGAGTAAATATGAGTCAAACATGTTAGATAATCATATAAAAGCATAAAAATTTTAACAAAATTTTCAAGTACTTTAAAGATAGGAAATTTTAAATGGTAGATTAGTACTTGTTAGAAGCTAGATCTTATAAAATATTATTTTTTAAAATCAGATCTGAACTGTAAGTGCATATATAAATTAGATTAGTATGATATTCTCTAATATATAAATGGGATTCAACTATGCTCCAAGAACCAGTAATTGAAGTAAGAATCTTAAAATTTTTGTGAGGAAAAGTGAGAGAAAGAATGCACCAAAAGCTTGGAAACTTTGGGCAATGGAGTCCTTAAGTGGATGGCGGAGGGACTTGGAGCTTCTTCAAATGAACGTAGAGGTATGTTGGAATCAAACAAGAACCAACTCTCCTTTACGCTAGATATCCTTGCACAGTTTGAATAATGACTACACCAAAGTGTTATATCCGGGAGTACCTATGCAAAAGATTAGAACGTATGCTTACAAACAAGTAAAGCATACAAGTCTAGGATCTGCTCACATAAATAACTCAGAGAAACAAATAAGAAACTACTTATTTATCTTCTTCTACCAATTATCATTAATCTTTCAAAGACCGGTTCGAACAACAAAGAATGTAGTAAGAAACCGATACAATTATACCTCATGCAACACCAAAAAATCACTACACATTGATGCCCGACACAAGTATACCTCCAAATCCTTTTGATTTCATTCAATAATGCAACAAATTGATTACAATAGATACAGGAGTAGAGATTCCACACACTTCTCATGTCGAAATGAAGAGAACTTGCTCTCTTAAATAGAAAAACTTAGCATGAGGGGGTGCACTTGCTAAAGGATGAGCTTGATAGATTGGTGTGAGTTGGATGTGAGTTGGATCGCCATGCTTTGGGGCATAAAGAAGGAAATTACCAAAATGCCAAAAGCTAAACCTCAAACCAATTCTTTCTTTCTTGGGAGAAGCACCCCTCTTGGAAAAAATCTAGTGTTCCACGGGGACGCGTCCCCTAGGGTGGGAGATGTGCCCCCTCACTCCCCCACGCTTTCGTCACGGGGAAACTCTTGGGGAAACGTTACCCCACGTCCCCCTTTTGGGGGAAACTCCAGGAAACTCATTTCACCACATTTCCCCAAGTTTGGAATGTGTCTCCCCCTAGGGGGGCTTCTAGGCGTCCCCTCGTCCCTGCCAAATTTTCATCTTTCACAATAAAAATAAATGCAAATTAAAATATTAAAAAAGTGTTCAAAAATTAAAACATATTTAAACAAAAATTAAATTAAATCCTAGACTAACCTAAGAGTTTAAGACCTTCCTAAAAGCTATCCTCTCACGATTTCATTTCGTAATCATACTGCAACTAAACTTGGAGCAGTCGTCATTGTTCTAAGTTCTAGTTTCTCTGTGTTCTTTGTTCAGTATCTATTTGACTATTTCAGACTTCAGCATTTGTTGCATTATCTTTTACAAATTTGAATTTTGAAATTAGATATACATTGCATAATGATAATTATGATATTTAGTTTTTAGTTTTTACATGGGTATAGTAACATAATTCATTATCATTTGCAAATTTGAAATTTGATATGCTAATAACTGATAGATGTACACCCCATATTGATGAATTTAGTTTTTAGTTTTACTTTTTACATGGTAATAGTTACTGTTGGGATTTATCATTTTTATATTTTAAATTAATTTATATGACTTCGATGTCCCCCCATTTCCCCAAAATTTCCCTAAAACTTGGGGTAGCTTTCCACATGTCCCCCTTGTGCATTTCCTTGCTCCCTTGCTCCCTCGCCCTGGAAATTCCGTGGAACATTGAAAAAATCCAATTTGATATTTAGCGACCATTTCTTTTCTTTTGGTGACTTGTAACTCTTTAGGAATAATTCTATTTACCTTTGCCAACTCATGGAATCAATTGTCATCAAGTTTCCAATTTTTTGTGAGTTGCTGAATTTCTCATTTTCTCCAATTTTTGGGTATTTTTTGGGTTTTTCGAGTAATAATTAATTTTGGAGATAAATAATTACTTGAAAACTTAGGAAAGTGGGTGCTCTGAGTTAGAAAACGAGCACCCCCATGGCAAAAACAACTTCTTAGCCCCACTTTTATGACTTTTTGAACTTTTACAATTAACCTATTAAAAATAAGTCTGTAAAAACGGAAAAAATATTTTTTCCCGGAAATTAAAAAAAACCTATAGGGGACTTAGGACATGTTCATAATGACTCAAAATAATGATTAGCATGGTAATATACATTGACACTTAGGTTTTAATAACCTCCTAAGGCCTAACCACCAAGATAATCATAATTATTCCAACTTTGGAGGCTTCAGTGAAAAACTCGAAAATTATAAATTGTTAAAAAACAATATATAATTAACAAGGAAAAAACACC
Organism: Pseudotsuga menziesii; assembly: GCA_001517045.1. Taxonomy (NCBI): domain Eukaryota; kingdom Viridiplantae; phylum Streptophyta; class Pinopsida; order Pinales; family Pinaceae; genus Pseudotsuga; species Pseudotsuga menziesii. The sequence continues at coordinate 418,497 of LPNX010753217.1, forward strand.
TTGGAATAATGTATTAATGGCCAAGTCCTAGGAAGCCAAACCTTTTACATAAATTCTTAATGCTAAGTCATTTTATTATAATTCTCCATGGGGTATAAAATGTTAAAAAAAATAAAAAAATAAAAAAAAAGGCATGAGAAGGCTTGCATGGACTTCTTAACTTGAAAATTTGAACAAGTTAATGTTCATCTTTGGCGGCTGACTTAAAAGTCCAACCGAGTGCAACTCAAGTGGTAACACATTGGTTAGGGTCTTCCCCTGATTTCTGGAGTTACCCGAAGTGTTGAGAGGTTAGATCGTGGTGACATTGGGTTTAACCCCTCCTAAGCTTACCGTCACTAGGCTTCATTGCCTTGCTTTGCAAAGGGATGCTAGTTTGAGCCGTAACATGGACAAAATGCTCTGAACCTAAAGGAGGTTATGCTAATATATGAAATTTAGTTGAAGGATGGAAATTAGGTTGCCTTAGTATAGCTCATCTTAAACCTTTTCCATGTCAAGTTTAGGAACATGGAGGCGAGTTTCTGGGTTCTGATGGTATGAAGTGCCTCTCCAATGATTGTGATGCTGTCCATTATCTTTCTTCCTATGACAAAACTTTGATGAATAGAGACCACAATATACATAAAAGAAGAGAGCTTCAATTGTAATTACTTAGTTAGCAATTGTCTTATAGCTGACATTGTAGAGTGAAATTGTGCCTTGATTTCAAATTCAATTGAGGCCCTCTATGGCCACAAAAGTAGCATATATTGAAGAATGTGTCTTCACTCGTGTTGAATTGTCACGGAAAAGAGGAGTCAGCTGCTCTGACTGCATCTTAGAGAATTCAGTGGTTGGGTCATCCAAGCCATGAAACTTGTCATATGGGAACTGGATGACTTCCTTGCCCTCTTCTACTGATGGGTCTATTTCAAAGATTTGCTTTGACATCCCAGCATCAAATGGGAAAACCTTTTGCCTTATATGACTGTAAAATCTGGATTAATAATTGTATACATGAATCTTGATAAAATATTGACAAAGACAGCTCTGTTACCAGGTTTGCCAATTTCCTGTGAGATTTACACACACAAACGTGGACAGTAATACACAATGAGAAAGTATGGATTCCTTCATCATTAGATCATCATTAGATGAAGCAATGCCTCATTACATAGTAGGAAAGATGAGTATGTTACATAACTTCCAAATACCTAACTATCAACCACTTCATTATTGACTTGCAGTAAATACCCCATTATAATATTATTAAATCACTTTATTAGTGAGCACTTGTTATTCATCTTAAGTCCTATGTTCTAATATCATAGTTACCAGACTTGGAATCACAAGAAATTGGCGAGGCAAAAGAGTCAGTTTTGAATCAGATTGAGAAAAAATTGGCAAATACAAAAAAACTATACACATATTTTGAATGAAAAAAGCATTTTTCATTCGTATTAACTTTTAAGTCTTGCTGAGTTAAACCTTGCCCAGGTAGCCTCATGTGGATGATTTGGTCATTGTTTCTTCACTCCAACAAGTAGAAAACACCTCCAGCAGGCAAAAAACACCTCCAACAAGCAATAGAATGAGAAACAGTAAAAGTGGGCTCTTGAAGTTTTCTTGGGTGCGGACTTAATAAATTGCGAGTTAAACTTGCAAGTAATGTTTAAATCATGAGTTTGACTTGTGTTGATTGAGTCAAACTCTGGAGGGTTTTGGGATTCAAACAATGGCTTTTTCATAGACAGTCTCACTTTATAAAAATCCCAACGACCCTTTTTCTTGACTTCTCTGATGTGGCTCACCCAAGCAATTGACTCTCTTGACTTTTCTAATGCAGCTCTCCCTAACAATCTTTGTGCTGGCAGCTCACCAATCTCTATGCAGATCATCACACACCCCCTTATATACATAGATCAAATCACTGATCATTGTTCCAGTCACCCTACAATCAGGCTTTATTCGGCTTCATGGTGGCCAATCATGCCTTTAAACATCCGGTGAGACTCTATTTGAAAGCTACAGCAATTGTGGCTTTGATTTCCTTCACCTAGCAGCTAGCAATCACAAAAATTGATGACCGCTTCCTTTGTCTGACACATCTCCATAGCTATCTACTTTATGGCTGCAAACCACCACATTCATAAACTCTTTTTTTTTTTCTTTATTAAAAACTACAACTCTGCCTGTGTTGACTTCCTTAGTTCCTCTGTCCAATGCGTGTGAGCAGTCTCTCGGTGCCTTCGCTAGTCACAACAATGCGTGTGAGCAGTCTCTGAGTGCCTTCACCCGTTTCCTCAGTGTGGCTTCGATACCATGTGATAGTTACACACAAACGTGGACAGGAATACACATTGCACAATAATGAGAAAGAGTGGACTTGTTCATTCATTAGATATACTAGGAAAGAGGAGTACGTTAAATAACTCCCAAATACCTAACTATTAACCGGTTCATTAATGACTACATTAAATGCCCCGTTATTACATTACTTTATTAGTGAGCATTTAGCATTCATCTCAGTCCTAAGTTCTATATATGACCATTATCTCCAACATTTTTAGGAGAAAATTTTGCCCTTCAAATTTTCTGAAGAGGCCAAAGTCACCAGAAAATTGTCAAGCTTCTGGATTCAGTTTGGAAAAAATGTAAATTCACTACACATAGTATATATACTGCATGGCCCTGTACTGCATAATCAGTTCTCAATCAGTTCAGACCAGTTTGGCTGGTTAAGGACAAGTGGCGATTCTAGGGCAGGGGATGAAAATTAAGGGAAAAGAACATAAGAAAGGCCCTTCCCCCTCCCCCCCAAACCATAAAACAAGCAAAATTTACATTTTTAGTGTTGGTTTGGAATCTTGGATATATATAACTTTGGTTTGAACTAATACAGCTCTTGGTAATTGGCATATTCTACTTGTAAAATGCAGGTAACTTACCATTTCTTTCACTGGAAAAAGGGCACCCCATTTTCAGAAGATCAGGGGATATATAACAAGCTGACATGGTGGGAGCAGATAGATAATGGAAAGCAGCTGACTCGCAACAGAAAGTTCTTGACTGTTGTCCCTGTAGTTCTGTGAGTACAATCTTCTCCCTGTATGTTATATGCTCCATATTTAATTTCTTCTAATTCCTATTGAAAAGTTGTAGTTGAAGACAATATATTTTCCCAATACATTTTTCCATTTTACTATTTGGACACATGCAAATTGAGACATGCTTGACATATAACTTAGAATTGAAAGCGATATGGTTTCTTTACATACTTCAGTCAAACTGAAACTCTTAGATCTGCATAAATATTCTTTGTTATGCTCTCTTGTTCTAACTTTTTCTATGGTTGGGTTTTCATTCAACCATCTCTCCTGGGATATGCAATGACCTAGCCTCCAATGGAGATACCTTTTCATTAGAACATTGGCATTTTTTTGGTGCAACTTGAGATTTTTACCATCTAATTGACCCCTGACAATATACAACAGTTTTGGAATTCATTTCTTAGCAGAACTCTTGAACATGAAAGTAATATATATTTCAAGATTATCTTGGGAATGCTCTATTATGAGAATTATACATAAGATATTTATAAATTACACCTTAGATCTGAAAGAAGCTTAAAATAACTAATAAGTCTACTCCCTTAAACTGTTTGGGGTCGGATAAATTTAAGGAAACTTTATAATCAAGAGTAGAAATGATTGACAAATATTCCTTTTTATTAACAGAAATACGTTTATATTATATTAGAAAGGATGCCCCGGCCATACCTGTAGGTAACCTATACAAAATATTGGAAAAAGAAGAAGCTTATCCTTTTTCTTCCTCAACTGGAGAGTCATCTAGTCTGAAATAAGTTTGCTTCCCTTGTTTTTCTTCTCTTTCCTTGAGTCCAAACCTTATTTATGCATTTCAACGCAGATGGGTTCTTTAATGTATTTATGCATTTCATGTATTTCAGTCTGTTTGGTCTGCTTATCTCCCCTGAGAAGTATACCAGGCAAGGAGATTGGTGATTTCTGATTTGAGGTACCAATATTAGTTTCTTTCTCCTTGGATGAGCTTTTTTTTGTAAGCTAGAGTCTAAATTAAATAAAGAGATAATAAAAAAAATACATTGGTTAATGTGGCTGGCTTGCCACTGGGGAAACGAGATCAGCCACAAAACCACAGTTTGTTGTCAGGAGTCCAATTCATCAGAAAGCCATGATCGATCCCTTCTTCCTATCCAAGATATAGACATACTGCTTAAAAAGACTAGGACTGCAAGCGGGCATACTATATTGTCATACATTATTTACTAAAAAACTAGCAGTCTCTATGTTCCAATTACAATACATAAACAACTAGACCAAACAGACTGAAAACTAGGAGTCATCAGATATGGTGACTGTGGTAGGCACCTTGGGCTTTGCTGATGCAGAGCTTAGCTCCCCCATAGGAGCTCTGTCTTTGAAAACCACTCCTGTGGTAGCCCTTGCCAAGACATTCATTTTTGCTCCAAGCACCACCTGGCCTTTAGCAAGCTGTTTGATGGTGGCCATAATTAACTTTTGCTTGTCAAGAATTTCATTCAGTTTAAACAAAATTCCTTTCTTCTCTTCTTCCTGCTCCATAATAGCCTTCCCCATCAGAGTTTTGAGATGCCAATATATGGTAACAGTCTTCATGTATTTAGTGTGTCTCTGGTTTGAGATGAACTAGCATCCTCCACCATGTGCCCCACCTTTGCTTGGATATCTTGAAGGCTTGTAATTTTCCTTTCTTCCTCTACTCATTCTTCCATTTTTTCGATCTGGCTTTGAACCTGGGTTGCCACTACTCTGCCATAGGTAGCCCTTGCAACTACAAGATTCCTGTAGCACGCAGGGTGTGTGCATGGGATTTTGCACTCCCCTTCGAGATTGACGCCCTTTCACCATATTCGGCAAAGGAGATGGACCTAGGTGCCCAATAACTAGGGTACCTCGACCCACTGAATAGAGCTTGACACCAAGAAACTGAAGACCCTAACCAGTATAACAGGTACCTTGGAGGTTGAGCGAGATGCTTCGTCTTTCTAAGGGCAGGATCTTGCTTCCATTGCAAAAGAGTTCCATTCCCCCCCCGATGATTGCTCTTGCTTCCATTGCAAAAGAGTTCCATTCCCCCCGATGATTATGGTTGCGATTTCACCTGAGCCTCCCATGATGGCAATCAAACCGCACCACATTTCCTCCTGTGCTCGCCCGTCGTGATCTGTTCCAATAACTCCTCGAACCATCATGTCCCTGTGAACTGCACTGCCACCAACACGCATGAACACAATGGGGATGCCTTGTGCTGAATGTCAAGTCGGTTGGAGTGACGTCCCAGGATGCCTCCACGTTTCCTGACTGCCTTAAGCACTTGCCGCGGGGAACTCATGGAGGAGTTGTTACTTGGTACTTCTTTTTCATTGTCAGTGTCCACATCTATGGTGGTTTTTGCAATTCCCACCAGATGGATTTGTTCCTTGGTGGCTTTTGTAACCAGGTGGGCTTCTTGTGATTTCCCAGAGCATTTTCAATGGAGGCCAGAGTCAAAACCCCAAAATTGTCATGACAATTTGGGAAGCATAAGGTCCTAACCCACATTGGTGCTGAAGATAGCGTGTCTGTAGAGGGATTAAAAGTAGGGTACTAGGGTTTCATGTGTAAACCAGCACATCCCAAAAGCCAAGGCAAAGAGTCAAGGATGCGCTCCCTATCTTCAGCTGAGTCAAACCGGTGTTGCAAACATCACCGAGAATTTGCGAGGTTTTCTCCATGTTGATTTTTTTTTTCTAAAAAAATTGCCAAAAATTTTGGGCTGATTTTTTCTCCTTTTTGCCGAGTTTTTCCTGAGAAATCGCTGAGAAATTGGGAAAAAAGCGGCTGGGCCAGAGACGGGTTCTGAAAGCTGATTTTCACTTTTGTTTGTCATTTGCAGATCTAAGTGACATATTAAAGCCATCATTTAAGGTGATCCACTCAGCAGTTGGCATGTTTGTCGACTTCAACAGGTTTAGCATTGACTTTGACAAGTCTGAACCTCGATAGGTTTCACATATCGACATGCAGCGTTGACTCAGTATCTCAACACGACTAGGACAAAATGTCTCTTTGTCTTCCAGTCGTCTGTAACTGTTGAACTTCTGAACCGTTCTAACTTATTTTGTAACTTAACGTAACGGGTAGTCGCCCAAGCGTCTCAACATTCTATATAAGCATGTACACTATTGTAATATACAGTCAATCAATGTATAAGAGAGTGTTGTGCATCATATAGTAGTAATCGAATAACAGAGATTGGTTCGAATTCTTGCATTTTGTCTGTTTGTGTACTCTCTTTCTATGTATTGTATTTCCTGCTTTGCTTCCGCCATAACAGTGCTCGATTCATTCAGTGGAAATGTTGTCCTCCGATGTGCGCCTGGGCACCCGGATCATAAGGGCAGATTTTAGATTGATCACTGAATTCCTTATTCCCTAGGCTGCTAATATACTCAAGATCTGGGAGAGGCTTGAAGCTTGATCACTTTGATTGTACCATTCAATCATTGTCTTCTAGAAAAAATATTTTTTTGACAATTACCATACCTCTGCAATAAGTTCGATTTACAATTGTTATTGGGCTAATGAAATATTTTAAATCTGAGATAGCACTACAGTGTCTCTGTTTCTCTCTACTACTACTGTTGTTACAAACATTCATTTACTTCACTCTTGGAACACTTGAAACAACATTTGTTGGGTAAGCTGTTTGAGTACTACTGTGAATCAAGTCTGAGTATGATCTTTTACTATTGCCATCATAACCCTTCATTTGGTAACCAATTAAGACTGATCTGATATAAACAGCCTAAATAAGTCACTCCTTGAATGCCAAGTTTGGTTCTATACAGGTGACTGAAATTTAAACTCAGGACAACATTAGAAATTAGTACTTGCAAATTAAATTTTGATGAGTATTTGACCTTGTTGCTATACAAGTTTTGAAATCCTATTGATCTAAGCCAAATATTGAATGTGACATTGAGTCTACCTGTTCTACCTTCTTCTACAGGATATTAGTTTGGAGGTTCTTCTTCAATTTCTAGAGGAGGACATCATTTTGTAGGGTCTTTTTAGAGGACATCAGACTCCAGTATGAGGCCCACAAGCCTCAAGGTCACCTACACCTAGTTCTAGAGGAAGAGCTATTTCTGCAGCGATTACCTTTACCCGTAAAAGGGGTAGAGAGAATCAATAGTTTATTTACTTGATTTCATTGTAGATGATCCATGATTCATGATGATGATAATGAGATTCAGGACACTAGACATCTTATATATCTTATATATCTGTTTTCTTTCCATATTCATGTAGCAATGCATTTATTTAATGTTCTTGTTGCTTTAGATGTTTAAAAAGTTGAAAAAATGTTTTTTTTTGTATTTTTTAAGTTTGCCGATATATTGCCGATGTGTTCCCGAGATATTCTGAAACGATGTTTTCTTGACCCTGCAGATTTTTTTGCCGATGTGTTCCCGAGATATCCTGAAACAATGTTTTCTTGACCCTGCCGATTTTTTATCTAAGATGATGTTTGCAACATTGTGTCAAACTATACAAAAAGGAACCCATAAGATGATGTTTTCAAGTTTCTATTTGAAAAAGGTGTTTCTAAACCTGAGAAACCCCTTGATGCAGATCTGTGAGCTGGGGCCAAGGTCCAATAATACCCTTTAAACAATGCTATTTAAAATGATATTTCAGAGTGTGGGCCAAGTCAAATTTCTCTTGCTTTAGAACCCCCTGGCAAGATAGATAACAGGGATCAAAGCAAGAATTTCAATAATAAAGCATCCAACAAACTGAGAATGTAAAGTTTCAACATGACAAACGTGCACCAAAGCCTCCTTGAAAGTATTGAAGATGCCTCCTTATTACGCTTAGAACAGCTATTTAGAGGTTGGATATTTCTTTACATTGTGAATTGTGTGACCCCTTGGGCTTGATTTAATGGCCATAGTGGCTCAATTGCTTACAACAGTTCCCTTGTGAGTGCACTGGCCACTTTTTAGAGGAATCGAACCCTGGTGGGTGCTATAACAGTGCCCTGCTTTTACTGACCAAATTGACCTCTCATGTCAAAGCCTACTTGAAAGACTTTCCTGGGCCTGCTCGAGGAGAAGTTCCCATGGGGATGAGCCAAAGGTGCCATCTAGAGTTGTCAGAGGAGGCATGCAGCCTGCAGGATGAATGGTTGTACCCGTTGTAGTAGTGCAGCTGCCCAAGTTTAAGACAATGCTCACACAAAATGCAGAAAATTCCTCCCCCCCAAAGATAACCAAAAGTTCTTTGGAGTGAAACTTAAAAAGTAAAATTGCAAATTCTGTCGGAGTGTAACGACCAACATACCCATGTTTTGCAAATATTGTGTTGGCAAATATATTGGTGAGGGTCCAGAAAGAGACTTATCGGCACCATTAGGGAAAATATCGACAAACTTGAAAATAAAATAATATTAGTTTTTTTCTATGCTTTAAACATGTAAAACAACATCAATAAATACATTGCCACATAAATATGAAGAAAACTGATATATAAGATGCCTAAGATGTGAAGTGATGACTCACACATCTACACTGCATCCTGTCCTGAGTCTGGATTCCTGAGTCTCAAGATTACATTAAAAAATGTAATAAATTGGACTCGTGTGCATAATTATTTTGTTAGAGTGACATTTCTGAATTATCTTCTAGACTCTTTGTTGGTCTGGGTCTGCATGCTATAACCAAAGCAAATTATGATTTTATCCTCCCAATTTAACTGTTATTGATTCAAGATGATATTGTGGAGGTTGGGCTGTTGTGATCTTTTCCATTGGCTCATGAATTTTTGGCAATATATCCGATATATTCCAGGTCCCAGGATATTGTGAATTTTTTTAGGAGACTTAGAAATGCCAAATGTTGCTGATATATCAGTGATATTTGAAATGCTGAACCATACCAGCATGCGAAGCTGAGCCCCAAATAAGCACATAATACTGAGAACATTGCAGGCTGTACTAGAAACAAAGCTATAATCAATCAGGATGCCTCTGAGCCCATGGGCTGAACCATAAAGCCTGTAGAAAATGCCTTGATTTAATGTCCTCCAGCTTCTGGGAAACCAGAGACCCCAAGTACTACTTGCTTAAAGCTATCAAACAGGTTGGCTGAGCATTATCCAGAGCTCAGGCTACTGATGAACCACAAAATTGCTCACCGAAAGAGATCCCAGAGACATTCTCTAGAGCTCAGGCTATTGATGAACCACAAAATCGCTAATCGAAAGAGAGCCCAGAGGAGTCCCAAGACATTGTGTCTTCGGCATGACTCTGAGCAGAGGTCACCAAAACCCTAAACATGTCATAATTCTTCATTTTCTAGCTTTTTAAATGCGCTGTGATTGATAAATATTCTTAGGCTAAGAAGAAATTAACAATAGTTACGAGTAAATGTTAAAAAATTTAAGCTACTATATAATAGAATGATTTGGAGATTTGAGGTGAATGTTCTCTCGTGTCGTATTTTACACAAGCTTTGGAAGAGTCAAGACCATGTCCAAAGATCTCCAGCATACAAAAGTTAATTCCTGTTTGGGTTTGGATTTGAATTTCAGATTGCGATAATGACATAGTAAAAGACAGATGAAATATGCAAATATCATCTTACATGGACTTCAAAGTTCGATTTCACAGTTTGTTTGCCGTCCTAATCTCTGGGCAAATATTTTATCTTCGTTAACAGTTATCTCTTGATTAAATAATATTAGATTTTTTTCGTTCACATGAAATTTGTTGTAATATTTTCTAGTCTTTTTTTTCTTGTATGTTTTTTAACTTTAGCTTTGTGTTTTCATGTGGCAGATACTTGATTGCATCTCACACCACTGACTACCAAAATCCGTGGCTCTTCTTGAACACAATTGCTGTTTTGGTGCTTGTTATTGCTAAATTTCCCAATATGCACAAAGTGCGCATTTTTGGAATTAATTCAGACTACCCTATTTAAGGGAAGATGTTAATGCAATAATTGTGCACTTTTAATTGCATAAATATAAGCTCTCTTGGCCTCAAGATCGAGTACCTCAATGTCCAAGACAAAAGGACCAGTATAGTATGAAGAATGGTTAAAAACATTGTAGAAAATTGTGTGACATATGCTCTACAAGAGCTGTCATGTATTGTTACTACTTCCCAGTGGTTATCCCCTGTATAGGTCTTGTCTGTTGACTTTGTACAGAAGTTTGTTACAATGAAGATTTTGCTGTAACATATTACTTTGGATTGTCAAAGTTGCCCCATGAACAGTTTTTGGCATGTAATTACCAGTGAGGTTTTGTAGGTTGAAATATCGTTGACGGTAATTGATTGCTGAGCAAACAGGAGTCATCATTTTCTGCAGCGAACAAAATTTGGGTATATCGGGTTTGTGGTCAATGCGCACATTGATATTTGAAATTACCATTAAAAGCACGAGGGGCATTATCTGATTGGTTTGTTAATGCAAAATTGCTGACAATGATACGCTGAACACGTATGCTCATGTCAATGGAAAACAGTGAACACAATAATCTGAACCATCAGGATATAAAGGTTAATTCTTGCTTTGGGTCTGCATCAAACAAAATTTACATGCATATATGGGTTCTTGTGGTCAATGCCCACATTGAATATTTGAAAGAACCATTAAAAGCGCGAGGGGCATAATATCACTAGTTTGTTGATTCAAAATTGCTGACAACCATGCTTTGAACATCTATATGCTCATGCCAATGGGAGAAACAAGAATCTGAGCCACTGTTGAACTTATCTGTTGTGCCAAAGCATAACCCGATAAGTTGAGCTTCACAAAATAATTTAGGCCCTGTTTTTTTGTTGATCCACCATTCCTGCTCGCTGCTTGAGTATATATAAGCCTAGTGCTCTGCTGAATTGATTAGACGTACATAAGCTGCATTTGAGACTGTTGATCATGACATATTTGCATTGGTACTTATAGGAGTGCTGTTCTTGTATGAATGCCATTCAGGGACAATGAGAAGTGAGTTTATAACCCTTGGTTGGTATGCGCTGCTGGCATGAGAAGTTGATTATCTCAAGAATTTCTTTGGGAATAAAACAGTGAAGCACCAATCCGAAGAACTCTGGATATACACTTGGACTGGGCAAAGTAGTTATACAATGAATCTTATGACGTTGTGATCAGTCATTTAATTTTTTTTATGCTGCTTCTCTTACAATTGCAATATATTCAGTCCCTATCTTGGACATAGGATCCGACTATTGGGCAGGTGGCCAACAATTTTGAAAAAACTTTGCCATCTGAATTGGCAAGCTTATTCTTCGACTTGTGATTGGAAGAATTTTAGACCGCTTGTCCATTGATGGAAAATACTCTTTTTATTTATTGGACTTGCTTCTCTTACAATTGCAATATATTCAGTCCCTATCTTGGACATAGGATCCGACATAGGATCCGACTATTGGGCAGGTGGCCAACAATTTTGAAAACACTTTGCCATCTGAATTGGCAAGCTTATTCTTCGACTTGTGATTGGAAGAATTTTAGACCGCTTGTCCATTGATGGAAAATACTCTTTTTATTTATTGGACTTCATCCCTCGACATTAGAAAGGTCCAAGCTAAATAATGACGAGCAAACTTTGGTGGTAACAAAAAGTTTGCAAGCCACTCGGTTAGTTTTGGAATCACTGATATTTTTTTTGAAAGCCCCTCGGTTAGTTTTGGAATCACTGATATTTTCTAGTTTTGGAATCACTGATATTTTTTTTGAAAGCCCCTCGGTTAGTTTCGGAATCACTGATATTTTTTTTTGAAAGCCCCTCGGTTAGTTTTGGATAACTGATATGTATTTTTTGAAAATATAAGTGACAGGTTTTCTGAATGATTCAACAGAATAAAAAATTCCTTGAGTAATTTTTAAAATGGATTAAACATCATAGATTCTTGAAGCATCTCAACAAAGTAAAAAGTTTGATACAAAGTTATATACCCAATATTAATTAAATTTCAATGAATGGGATCTGATCCGACTAAGCCACGCAAATGGTTTTAAGTGAGAAATTTGACCTTTTTAATTATTCCAATATAAAATTTTACATTGGAGATTTTAATTAGGATTTCATGTAGGATTCATAGTGGCTATGTTAATTGGGACTGGTCTATTCATAAATGGTAGCATCTGATTTATCGTTATTTAGATAGGATAGAATTATGCGTTGCATGATTTTTTTAAAGGTGGTTGCGGGGAACAACAAAATTTAAATTGAAGTAGATTTTTGTATTCAATGACTACATTGAATATTTGAAATGCAGTGATCTAAACATGCTAAGATTTGGATTTTTTTATCATTTTGTTTGAATTTTGTCAAAAAATTCAGAAGAGTTGTTAGAACTGAAGATATCAGTTGTTGAGATTGCACAATTAAGGGGCAATAGAGGTATTTGAAGGCACTGAACCTATTTGTACATTCAAAAATTCAACTTCAGTTATGAAAAATGCAATTTGACAAAAAATTGTATAACTGGATATTTTGATGATTGTCCGAGAAGGAGCTAGATGCTCTACAATCCAGTATAAAAGAGATGTCACGTAATGTAACACTGTAATATATTAACAAAAATAAAAAGTAATAAAAAAATTCATGTAGTCATACAATAAAAAATTATAAAAAGTAAATAAAAAAAATCTATGTTAGCTTATAAAATAAAAAATTAAAACTTAAACCCAGATTTATAAATTTTATAAAATTAAAACTTAAACCCAGATCTATAAAAAAAGAAGGATCAAAATTCTTGAGTTCAAGATTAAAATAATAATTTACACTTCAAGAAATTTGATCCCTCTCAGTCCTTGAGAGATTCGGGTTTAAGATGGATTTATGTTGGTAGTAGGAAAAATTCAAATCATATAACATTTATATTACATTTGAAATGATCATTAAATGTACGATGAATGCTATCTGAAATTTAAATGTATGCAGGTTTTTCGTGGTCAATTACTAGATTGAATATTTAGAATTTTTGTTGTCAATGACCAGATTGAATATTTGAAATTACTATTAAAAACACGAGGGTTGAAGGGCATTATCTGATTAGTTTGTTGATTCACAATTACTCAACTTAATATGGGAAGCACACTCATTTGAACCATATGGATATAAAGGTTAACAATGGAGCTTATCAAACTAATTTAATCGTTGTGCTTTTTGTGATTCCTTATTCTTGGCGAGGACACAGGTATATTTGCCTAGTGCCGCGTTCAACTGCTTTGCAGATGCATAAGTTGTATTTGAGACTGTTGGAGACAATGTTTATGTAACACTTTAGGAGGGTGTTACTATGCAATACATTTGAAATTTTCTTTCCTTGAACCTAGGATATAGTAACAGATAATTAAATATAGTAAATACGTCACAGCTAACGAATCATTAGCAAACAAATCACAAGCAAATCACCACAAATGAATGCAGCAAATTCTCATGAATTACGTTTACAAATAATGTATCATGATCAAAACATTCTCATGAATCACATATACAAATAATGCAACAAATTCTCATGAATTACATATACAAATAATGCATCATGATAAAAAAAAATTCTTATAAATCACATATACAAATAATGTCATGATCAATTCATGTAAAATATCATAAAATACTTGAGGTGCTTAGCTTTATAGATTCCCAGAGTTGTTACAATGAAAGTTCCATAGTTAGTTTGAAGAGTTTGAAGCTAGGGGGATGTATCTAAGGTGGTCTTTCCTCCCTACCAATGGAAATGCTTTATACAAGCAAGAATGCTCAAATTGGGCTAGAGTCCCAATGACAATAAATACTAATAATAAACTCAGCCATTTTCCCTTCTCCTCACGGTAAAGCGGCTCCACACTTTGGGTTTTCATATTTTATAGTTATTTATTTTGTTTCTGGGTTGTTTCTGGCTCTAGTTTATGAGCTTACCTTTTGGGAGGCCTTCATTTACAACACCAGTGTCTAGCAATTTTTCATACATAGAGTTTTAGTTTCACTTTGGTTTGCAATTCTATTGTTCAAATGAAATAAGGGGACCTGAGTATCTGCTAGAATACATTCATTCCTCCTCTGAACACAACAAATTTCTGACAACTCACGTAGAGAGTACCAACTATATTGATTGCGTTCAACCATTATTCTAGCCCTCCAAAGATTTCCATAGACTGAGCTTGCTAGAGGTCGGAACCAGGGAGACAAGCTAATACTTCGAGAAAATAGTTCCAAGACTTGAGAACAATTCCCTTGAAGCACCTGTATTGCTGCAATTAATTCAACAATCTCAATTGGATTCACGACAAGCCTCTAGTTGAATTCCCTTGGTGAATGGTAAGGTTTTTGGACTCATTACACCTAATTCCCATGGGACATTGGTGTTCAAAAATTTTAATACCACTTTACGACCCCTCGATGAAAGCTCCTCGATAATGGTGTCACCTATGTTATACAAAGATATTACTATCACCTTCAGCTCCTTGGTAGTGGCATTCCAAATACCCATAAATAATAATAAGATTGCCAAATTCACTCCTAAAACCACTTTTTTGTTTCACTACACAAATCACCATAAGTTATCCCTATGCCATCTCCTTCTCAAGGGTGTCCCTTTTTAAAACACAAGTGGTTATCAAGTGTAACCACTTTATTCTTTCCCCCAATTTACTCATTTAATGGTGAAATTAGACTAATGAGTGAATTTACAAGCATCGAAGAGGCTCCTACATTCATCATAGTTTACTTAGGTGGTTATTTTCATATCTCTTTCCATTCCGAAGGCTCCCTAACACTAGTCAAGGTGGTCATCTTTCATTGGATCATGATGCCTATTCTTGGATATGGTTCCTCTATTCATGATTAATATCTCAACATGTCATATGTTAGTCCAATAAAACTGATGCATATGCAACATTATCATAAATTATAACAAGATATCATATCAATTGTGATTCATATACACATTAATATGATTCATCTACAAGTGACATATAAATGCTTGAATCATATTAATGTTCATAACCTATCATTAAGTAATCATTAGGAATATCTAAATCTGACCATCAATCATACAAGTCTAACATAATCAATCATCAGTAATGAACCCGCAAGGGAATAATGAGTCTAAAACATAAGGGGTGTCATAATTCTCCCCTTCTAATAAGGGCTACGGTACTCTAGAGCTAGGCAATCATTGAATAAATGTGGATAAAGCTTTCTCATTTTTGACTCTTCCCAAATAATATAATAAGAAAGCATTTCCATTATCAAGTAATACACACATACATGTGAATGGTAAATAGTAATATAAGTATTCAACCATTAATATTCATGAAAATGGTTCATCATAAACCATCACCAAGTAATACTCAATCATCAAATATTGATGCTGTATAATCAAGATTAAGGAATATCAGTTCTCATACTAACCAATATTAAGGAATATGAATATCCTAGGTAACCTCATAGGCCTCTCTAAGTTTGACATTGTTAGGCAAGATAACTAAACTAAAGAGGTCAAATTCAAAGCCAATATTAATCATCTAATACATAAGCATCATCAATAACCATCAAGAATATTTCATCAATATTCATTGATAGTTGTTAAGAAATAAGCATAGATCTTCAATGAGGTAATTATCCATGATCATGAGTACATCTGAAGGCATGATCCTTCATAGTCGTCACCAATAAAGGATCATCAAGTGGAAATAATGGGTCATCTAACATATACTCATAACCAAATGCATAAATCAAGAACCATACACTAGGGGGTATCCAACAAAATACAATTAACTTCTTTATTTCAATTTCGAGTTCACACATCCTTCCTCCAATCACTACATTTAAAGCCCGCACAATCAATAACACTTTGCAAGAACTTTGAGTATCAAGAGTCAAATAGATAATGGTGCAACCCATCCTCATTGTTACCCTAGTTACATGATAATTACATTATTAATCAAACATTTATTCCCCTCAGTTACAAATAATTTCCATTTGTAATGGAATGAGAAAGAAAGCATTGATTGATTGCATCATGCTTTCGAAATTGCCAATAAATCTTCATGGTCAATCCACATTGATCTAGGCTCTTCTCCTCAAAGTGCTAACAATTGCTTCAAGGCCATGCATTCAACTGCCCCTATACTAGTATGATCTATAAACAGTAAGGCTATGGCTTGTCCATCTTATCAACACATACTTCTGTAGAAAAAAAATTAAATGTCGTTGCAATTTGAATTCACTATCAAGTTGAACTTTAAATTGAGTGCAATATGCAATTTTAACTTCTATGATAATATTCATTAATAAGCAGTAAGAAATGGCAATTTTATTTGTGCTTGATTTAGAAAATCTAGATAGTTGTGATAAAATGGTCAAAGCAAATTGTGTTCATATATACACCATACACATCACTCTTAAACCTATTTGTAAGCTAAGTTTACATACTCTGACTTAGAACTCAATTCATGTCCAACACTTCACAATCACAAATTTGGGATATATGGCTATGGTAGAGTGATGACACAATCATATAGGAAATTGAGTTTCTACCCATTCCCATACACATGCCAATCTTGAGTTAACAATGAACTTAGTGTGCTTTAGTGTGCGTATAAAACACTTTAACTTGGTATGGAAATAAACAAAATTAATGAGTTAAGTTTGTAGCATGTAATTAACACATGTACCTGCAATATATTATGTCTAGAGATTAGAGATCAAGATAGAAATGCCATAATGGATGTGGGATTATGATTTTAATGGTAAATCAAATAATGCATATGCATTAATCTAAACCCCATCAATGCAACTGAGTGATAACTAGAACATCAAATATAACAACCATAGAATAGAGTGCTCAATTATAAACAACATTTAAATACCAAAAAATATAGAGATTTACCTTAGAAACCCAAACAAAAAAACCAACATTTGGTGCGGGGGATTTTATTATGCTTAGAAAATGGTTACAATGCTAAAGTGCATTCTCAAGTAGAGATTTAATGTTTTTTATCCTGTTGTCAAAGTGCATATGGTTGTGGATGAAAGACAACCTTCAATATTTTAATGATCTTCTTCTTCCAAGTCCTTCATATTCTATTAATACCCCACTTCATTTACTCTTAATCTCTCTTTCTTGTGTATTCCTTGGATCCTCTTCTCTACAACCCTCATATTTAATGGACTACCTTGGAAGAAAACTCAGTGATATAAGTGAGACTTTTCCTTGTAGGGCATCATTGTTTCATTTGTCTTGAAGTAGAAGAGGTCGTTAGCCATGCAGAGAAATAGAAAGGGGAGTGTTATAGCAAGATTTGCCACACCTGATGTATCATGCTTTGATGGCCTATCCCTGTCCCTATGCAGACTTCTTTTACCCCTTTTTTCTTACTGTGACCCTGATGCTCCAATGGAATCCCTTAAAAGACACTTATATATATATACACGTGTCACAAATCTACAACCCACGTATACACATCTTGAACCATTGTCACCCACGTACATCGGGAAATGTGCTAAAAAATAAAAAAAATATTTGGAGTCCCCCCTTCTAAGTAATGAAGGACTTGTCCATTGGCCTTCCATATGTCGGGAAACACTCCACTTCGACCCTTCACATCCTATTGAAGGGCTATATATTGAGCTACAATGAAGCATTAGAAGAGGATAACTTTGAGAGCAAATACGCCATAGTGGAATTGTACCCCATTCTTATGTTCTTGAGTATGCATCTCTTTTTCCTTGAAGCAACCATTAGTGCTATTTCCCAAGCTTGCCTTGATATTTGTGATCTTGCCTTTGTATGGAGGATTGAAGTGGTGGACGCCCAGGTGGAGGGACTCGGTTTCTCGATTTTGATGAGGTGCCAACAGAGTTTGTCATCTTTATCTCTATTCATATTAATAGAATCATCCATTTCTTGTCCATTGCAGGTGTAATTATAAATATTTTCTATCCATGGATGTAATTACTTTGATTATGTATTGGAATATAACATGCTAGATTAGATTCTAACATTTTACATATTTTGTTGTTGTTGAGGGCAATGTGTAGGTACAAGATTGATTGAAATATCAATGGCGATCTACGTCAAACGTTCGAAATAAGGTAAGCCCCCTTGGTCCCTTAGTGTTAGTTTCATTTGTATGTTTAACATGATTAGAAATGAGTTTATTTTTGGTGTCATCTTGTCTATTGTGGTCCACCCCAAGCCATAGGAGGTCTTCTATGTAATAGAATTGATGACTTCCCTGGGGAATCTCCTTTTTGTTGGGGTTTGGGTGCATGATTGGCTTGATTTGCTCCTTACTTGTTTGTGTTTTTGTGTTGCGTTCAGTGGTTGATTGAGTTATTGGAAGTCCCTTGAAGTAATTTGAGTCTTAGCTTATTCTTTACCACCTTTTCCTTTGTATTCGCGGGTCATAGAACTTACAGTTGCGTATATACGTGGGATGCAGTGTATACAATCACGTACATATGCTACTGTTCCTTGAAAAATCGCGTACATATCTCTTTGAGCTTGATATTTGGATGTTTGGAGTTTCTGGGTGGGTTGTGAATATTGTTGAGTCTTTCTCGGTCCCTGTGCTTCCTGTTTATTGCCTCTGTTGTGACAAGAGACGTTTTTTTTATTGAGCTTCTTTAAACGTTATTCTTGTTTTTTATCTCCTTCTTGGTCTCAATGTATTGTTTGGCTTGTTTGCTTCTTGCTGTGAGGTCTGGGATTTTGCAAGGTATTTTTATTTGCATTTTCATTGCATCTATATTGAAAATACAAAAATATTTTGTCTTTGCATGTTTGTTGCATTGCGCATTACATTGATTTGATCCTTGCATTAGGTTGGCCTAGATGGAATTAGTGATCAGGTTTTCATATAGGAATGATTGAATGGAATTTGAAAGGAAAATTTGCATTGCATGTAGTGGCATACCCCCATTTTCAAGATTAAAAACAAGTCACACTTGGCATTGTATTTAGGTGTGCATATTTTTACTTCATTGATGAGTCATAAACTCACTAGTTGCATGTTCATTACCCTTAAGTAATCACAACCTCAAAATTAACATTTAAATTGAAATTGATTACACATTTTTATTTGATAGAGGTGCACCAACAAGCTTAGGATTGTAGAGTCTTGGAATAGGGTGTCATGAGTAAATATTTCCAAGACTATGAAACAAAACAACTAGGTGTTTGTCCAGGTTAGAAGTGGGATCCTTGGTATAATTAGTGTTTTTAGGAGGCTCCTCTTACGCAGGAGTCAAGCACGAGGAAACACACATGTTTGTGGTGGGGATAGCCCCTTTCCACTTCTTGTTGAGTGCAGAAGATCTTTCCAGGATCTTATTTGTATCTGGGGGATTTTGAGGTACCTTTGGTTCTTTTGAGCTTCAGGATTTGATAACCTTCCATACGGTAGATCCTTCATGCGACTGTCCTCCTGAACATTGGTTATATTGGGGCGACCTTAGTTGTCTTACCTAGGTATCATAGGGGGTGCTTGTAGAGGTTATTTTATGAGTGTCCTGGCCAGATAGGGGTCAGACATAAAAGTCACTATATGCGTTGAAGCTGAGGGCTACTATAATTGGTTACACACCTCTGTTTGTAGTGTATGGGAGTCTCAGGTCTCTTCTAGGAGATAAATACTTGCTGCATTCGAGAGCTCATTTATTCTCCCACTATGCTTTTTTACATATGACCTAGCTTGGTTAGGGGTTTTTACTTTGTGCGCTAGTTGGATTTAGGGATCGTAGTTAGTTGAGTCTTTGTTCTTTTGAGTCATTGTCGATTGATTTTTGACACCTCACTGATCTCAACGCTTAGCGGGATTATTTCCTTAGAACCCTTCTCCTCCTCCTCGGAAGAGGACTAGACGTTCTTGGAAATATTTAGCAAACTTTGATTCACACACGGTTCTCATTATGAGTACTACATGTGAGCACATGAAGTTCCCTTTGTCTCTATCATCCATAATGGGGGGAGGAACCATATAGATACTTGAAACTTCAGTTTACCCCAATCCTTCGGGATATGGTTCTTCCCATACACGACCCCAACTATCATATTTTACAGTTGCCTATAGGCGGTTGGCCTCGGAGAGGTCAAGTGATGAGACTCGGCCTACTCCCTCTAGCACAGGTCCATTAACATTCAACATGCCATATTTCACTACATCTATCCCATCATCCACCACCGGTCTCGGTGCGGATCCTGGTGTTGGGCTTGGCGACACTAGTGATCCTTTCATTGCTCATCAGTTTGGGAGTGGTCACATGGCACCCTCTGCTCCATTTGTGAGGGTATTTTCGTCCCTTCCTCCGGTATTGACACTAGGGTCACTCTCTCGGGGGTGATAGTGGATGTGTGAATGTTGGGGCCACTTCTTACATTTCATCTTCTGTCCCATCATCCACCATGCCCGTTCCATCAAATTCCTTTCTAATGTCGCATCCTCCTTATGTCCCACATGGTCCATTGGGAAGTAGTGCTCCATATGACTACGTTGTCCCCGCATCAACCAATGTTGTCGTGTCCGGAGGCCATATACCTCCTTATGTGTTTGGGGGGAACTGACCTATTAGTCTTATAATTATGGTTATATGGCACCTCCTTCTCAAGGAATTCCTTACCATCAAATCCCCATGCATCCTTATATGGGGCATATGGGAGGGGATGATTATTCGACTGATAAAGTCTATGGCCTTTATCACAATCAGCCCTATGTGAACCAACCTTTTAAGGGGACATGGAATACTATGGCACAACATAGGATCCCCTTTTTGGATACTTTAAACCTACTTAACCTTTCGAAGTTGACCAACGATCTAATGTCTCAAGATTCGATGTGGCCAGTTGTTCTTGCTAAAATTGCTTCGGACATTTCGAAGTTTGAAGGTAAGAATGGTGAGGACCCTGGAGAGAATGTCACTACTTTCCACCTATGGTGCTCTTCGAACTCATTGAACCATGACTCTATTCGGTTATGACTGTTTCAACGCACCCTCACGGGTCCTATTGCAAAATGGTATATAGAGATACATGGGGGCACCTATCAGACGTTTAACGACTTATCCATGACCTTTCTGAACCACTTTCAATCGCTGGTACGTTACGATGCCGACACAGAGCTCTTGTCAACATTTCGGCAAGATAAAGACATGCATATTTTTTTATCATATTCAACAGCGGCGCCGACGAAAGAGGTTGATTAAGGCCAACATTCCACTCGAGTTTTTATTGGAGTGGTTCCTCAAATATTTAATGCCTTATATCACAAAATATGTTTTGACATTCGGAGTGTGTAATGAGGAACATGCTATATTTAGAGCTCCACAATTGGATTTGATCTATGCTTAGTCTGTGATTTTATATGAGATTATCCCTAATGCTCTAGGGTCAAGCTTCGATCCTAATTTCAAACCTGGTCCACATGCCGATGGTATTGTTGGCTCTGCAAGTGCCAAGGTCATAGACTATGTTACACATCAAATGCAAAATTTGTCTATTAATAAGTCTATGACCGGACATACTACTGCCTTGTCCACTCCCACCTAGTCGACGGATGTACATTTAGTGCAGTCGTCAGATCATAAGGGTAACCAACAACCCGAAAGAAATAGAAGAAAGGGAATAAATAATAAGAGGGGTGGGAATAAGAAGGAGAATTAGAATGATGACAATAATATAGGTAATGCTGGGGGGGACAAGAAGCCTAAACATAAGGTTAAATTCCCTTGCAAGTTTTGTGGGGGAGACCATCTGACTTACTTGTGCCCTTGTATTGAGTATGCCTCGAAGTACATCGCACAGAGCCCAGCTGTGTTGATTGAACCTTTACCTCATAATCAAAACATGGCTTCAAGGACCATGTACACTAGAAGCAGTTCTGGTGGGTATCAAAACCCGACAGTGGCCATGGTTGCATCAACATGACTTTCTCCGCTAATGTTGTGACTCGCTTGAAAGATTATGGTTCGCCACAACCCAACCTGGGGGAAGTGCCTGCAGCGCTTGAAATTTTGTTGCAGATTGATAAGCCTGAAGTGATACATCGTATACCTAAGGGGGTCCTCAAGCGTTCGGGACACAGGGCCTAATGCCCGAGCTACCCAACATTATTATATTGTTGAAGATTTGGGCCAGACTCCCTATGTGATGTCAGCTATGGAATTTCTTCAGACTCTTCCTTCAAAATGGAGAGCCTTATTGTCTGCTCTAGGCGTAGTTGATCCTAGTGCCTCCACCATACTCATATTTGAAACCCACGAGGTCCAACCTCACTTGCCTTACCATGTGGCTTTTCTAGTCCATGTGGAGTGTCTCAACAACACCATTAAAAATATAATTATTGACGAAGGCGCTACAACTCCATGATGTCTTTGGCTTGTTGGAAAGGCCTTGGTTCACCCATGTTGTCAAAATCAATGACCATGTTGAATGCATTTGATGGACAATCATTTTAGACACATGGCATTATTCCTTCTATTCAGATCCAACTGGTAGGGAAGACCGTGTTGGTCGAGGTTGAGGTGGTTGATGCGTCCCTCGACTACAATATTTTACTGGGTCAGAACTGGATTTATGCTATGAAAGTGATTGTATCATCAATATTTTGAATAGTATGCTTCCCTTTTGAGGATCGGATTGTGACGACCGACCATATGTATTTCGATAATTATGGTTCCTTTTCATCATCGAGATTGACTATCCCGGTTATTGATAATTCTCAGCTGGTAACTGAGAATGTTCGTGTTAGAATGTATCTATCATTAATGGGAACTTTTAATATTTTGGCACCATTTATAACTATTAGCTCTAACCCCAGTAGTAATTCCTCACCTGTGAGTTCGGTCCCATTTTGCACTATGTATTTGGATGACCCATGGAATCTTTCTTCTCCGAGCACTTTGAGTGAAGATGTTATATCTACTAGGACGGAAATTTCGTTGTTTGTAGAATAGGTTGCATATCAAGCTATACTTGATCCTGCTACAGAAACTGGTTCTTCCTCGTCGCGGATGGAGGATGAGGATCTCCTTGCACTGCATGCTTGGGAGGTTGTGTGATGCTCACATGATTACCTTGATGATATTTTTCCTTCGTGTGAAGCGATTCTCAAGGCCATGAATGTTCTAGACCATCCTTGGGAGGAGTTGCATCATCACTCTTACTTTCTCCCGGAGCTTGAATGGGCTGAGCATGATGACTTTAGGACGACCTTAAGTGAGAATGTTGGTCATCTTGTGGTCCCATTAGGTACTCATGGTATATATTCCTAAGGGAACATGGGGAACTTATATCCTATGATTCCAATGAACATCTCTTGGATTCCTGGAAAAATCGAGAATGTGTGCATGGATGCAGACTCCTATCTTGATGAAGTCAAGAGACACACCGAGATTTTTAAAGAGTTTCATGATGTCTTTTCTTGGTCGTATGAAGAAATTCCAGGAATTGACCCTCGCATTGTTGAACATGAGATCAAAACATATCCCAATGCTAAAACTGTTCGAAAACGCTTACGTGCAATGAACCCTTGCAAAATTCCTGCCATTAAGGTTGAGATATAGAAACTGCTCAAAGGTGGTTTCATCCATTCGGTTCCCTTGACTGAATGGGTGTCCAATCCTGTTCTGGTAAATAAGAAGCAGGGAACAATCCTAGTGTGCACTGATTTTTGAGACCTGAATCGAGCTTGCTCAAAGGATAATTTTAACACCCCGGTTTTGAACCCATTTGCATTAAAAATGTATATGATGTATATATTGTAATTAATTGTGGTGTGGTAAAGGCAAAATCCCCACCATCGATTTATCGTTTTATGTTCCAGCGATTAAAATTGTTGCCAAGGGTATATTTCATGCTAGCCGGCACAATATAATTTTAACATCATGTAAATATGCAATTTAATTAAATACCCCAACCAGCTATGTCTATGCAACAAATAATGAGATGGCGGCATGATTTTCCTAAGGATAAGGAGGGGGAAATATTTAACCTTTGGGGCCAATGGGGAAAAGCCAAATGTGAAAGGGAGAACCCATCACACCCTCAACTACCCATTTTGTCTTTTGTGCCCAATCATTTAATTCTTCCAAAATATGGTTTAGTTAGTTAATACATGGGAATGGGGAAGAGTATGGTAGTCAGAAATTTGAATTGAAGAAGTCATCAGATTTTGGAAAATGTTTTTTCTGACTTGTGGGGTAAGTAAATGCTTGGGAATGCATGCCCACACCATTACTCACCCATTACTTCCATTTTCCTCACCCATTCTCTTTCACGTTGTCTTCCTTCATGCAGTTGAAGTTTCCTGTGTGTTATCATTCACGTTTTTGCCCATTTTCCTCATATTTGCATGCCCAGAAATTCATTTTGGTTATTATTCAGCAAGTGGGTAAGAAATATTTACATCCTTCTGTGTTTTCATGGATTCTCCAATGGATGGGCACTGTTTTTACCTTGCCGAGTGACCCATAAGTTAGATTCACGTTTCTGGGTTTCATAACATTCGTTTTGGCTCCCGTATTGCCATAGTCACCTTCAGAAATCAAAAACACAATTTGGGTTTTTGCATAGGTTGATTTTGGCCCTAGGAAGTCATTAAACGATTGTTGAAATCATATTTCTCTCCCTGGTGTTTTCTCTGTCTGAAAATCTGTTTTTGGGTTTCCCAACATTTTTCCAAGGATCGAAAATTGGTATTTTGCTGTATGTGCACTCTTTCCTTGGTATGAGTTGTTATACTCTTTGATTCGGTCTAAATCAGTTAAGAAGTGGAAGAGGTAATCTGCCTGATAAGTCTAGTACATGAGGAACCTCACCGAGAGATTTTGAGGGATGATTATTCCTTACTGCACATCTTGAATAGCACTAGAAGGGAATGCATAGCCTGAGGGACTATATAGCAGAGAAGGGGATGATTCCTTGTGTTGGATGTGTGTATATTGGGGAAGCCAATTCAGATCTTGTGTAGGTGTCCATAGCTCTATGGTTGAGCTCACTAGTTTAGCAACAAGCCTTTCCATCTCCTTGGAAGTCTGTTAAACCCAAACATAGCTTTGGATTGACTGAGTTTTGACATATCTTTGGCTATGTGTGAGCTTGCTAGTTTCCTTTTTCGTGGGAAATCATGCCCAGCTCGGGGGTGGCGGTGTTGCTGAGAGATTAAGGAGCACACTGGCCTATGGTTGGGTGGAATGTTGCAGCGACATAGCTGGTTGCGGTAAGCTTCATTCGAAGATAAGTATTCTTGTGAATTTACCCATGCAACTGTATTGTTTATATGAATTACTATCATAACATGTTAAAATGTGTTTAATTCTTGAATTAAATGTAATTGCTTTTGCCGAATGTTAATTCTTTATGCATTTGTGTATCTTGGTTCAATGCATTTTATTTTATGCTTTATGGGGCTAAATTCCCGGGTAGATAGTATTATAGTAGCATCCTCCTCACCGG
This sequence comes from Pseudotsuga menziesii, assembly GCA_001517045.1. Classification (NCBI taxonomy): domain Eukaryota; kingdom Viridiplantae; phylum Streptophyta; class Pinopsida; order Pinales; family Pinaceae; genus Pseudotsuga; species Pseudotsuga menziesii. The sequence continues at coordinate 444,042 of LPNX010753217.1, forward strand.
TCGGACGGTTGGGGACGTTACAGTGTGGTATCAGAGCCCACGTTACAGCATGGGCCTCAATGGGCCATGAAGAAGCAGTGACAGAGGCAGGTTACCATTTTCCCATCAGAGGAAAAATGTGAAAGACAGAAAAATTAATTTTTTTTTTCTAAGTATGGAAAATATCGGATGACTTAGGTTGAAGTCCATCCGATACATCAGATGACTTAGGAAGAAGTCCATCCGATACATCAGATGACTTGAGCTGAGTCCATCCGACAAGGAAACCAAGCAGAGAGAAAATTTACAAAAATTGTCTAAGTTTGAATTTTTTTTCGAATTTCTCGGCTGGGAGGAGCCGAAGGCCTTGGCTGGGTGGAGCTGATGGTCTTGGATGGGTTGAGCCAATACACAACCAACAAGGCAATTAGAGAGAAAAAATTTGAAAAATTTTCTAATTGTCAAAATTGTCGGAAGACGTTTGTTGAAGCCAGCCAATACGTCGGCTCAGCTAGGCAAAGGGTTTCCGATGACGCCAGATGAGAAAATATGAAGGGAACCGATACGGCGGCAGAAAGAAGAACATGAGAAGAAAAATTCGAAATTTTTTCTAAGTATAGGAAATCTCGAAAAAGTTTTCTGATGGCTCTCGAGTGAAGCTCTCCAAGGCATCTCAGAAGACGTTCGTCAAAGCGGATCCGAGGTGTCGGCAAGGCTCGCATGAAGGGAGCTGACGCATCGAAAGAGAAAAGAAGATCGATCCGAGGCATCCGAAGGAAAATGAAGATCGACCCGATATGGCGTTGGATGACAGGGGAAGATCGACCCGATGTCCATTGGAAGGCAAAGAAAGATCGAGTTGATGTGCATCGGAAGGCAAAGAAAGATCGAGCCAAAGCATCGAAAGGCAAAGAAAGATCGAGTCGAAGCATCAGAAGGCAAAGAAAGATTGATCCGATAAGGCATTGGAAGAGAAATGAAGACTCACCTAATAAGACGTCGAAAGAGTTGTCAACAAGTGACCCGATACATCAGATGACTTGTTGGGAAGGGATCCGATCGGATGGAAAAATCTGAGTTTTTCAGTGGAATTACAGGGACCAAAAAGATGAAAAATGGTAGTGATCTTATGAAGCCACAAGGGGGCAAGCCCCCTTGACCCCCGTCGTCCCCCTGAGACCGTTTTTCTTGGTGAAAAGAAAATTCTGTGTTTTGACAAAGTTGTCAATATAGTATTTTCCAATGGAGGTAAGTAATGTATGAACTCATGAGATTGTTATGCAGCTAACAGTTGTGTTTATTAACACATTTTGCAGAACTATAGTCACCTTCAGAGGCAGCATTCCGCATAGAGCAGTTTTCAAAAATTTATTCTTGGTTGGCCCAAGATTAGAATCGACGACATGAATGATGTAGAGGACCCCTATGAGTTCAAGGAAGATGCTATGGGAGAAAATGTCAGAGTTGGAAACGACGAGACAGAGTCCAATGGGAGAAGATTTCAAGATACTCCCTCAGATTTTGCAGCCACCATGAGGAGCCTAAGGGTGGATTTGCAAAGTTGCAGAGAAGACAATAAAAGGATGCTTAAGGCTCAAGAAGATCAAAATCAGATAAATGCAGCTATACTGCAGAGTTTGATAGACATCCAAGGAAAGATAAACTCTAGGCATTAGACAACTAATACAGGAAGAAGCAGGAGTAGCGCCAGGGGAGATTCCCGTAAAAGGTCCCATGTTTCTTGGAAGGCTTCCAGGGACAGAAGGAATACTCTAGAATGGACTACGAGTGGGTCATCTAATTTTGAAAAACCCTGTGGGGATTCAAGCTCTCCATCTCATAGGAATAAGAGGAGGAGACATTATAAGAACAATTCACGAGATGAATTCAAAAAGGCAAGGCCTCCTACTTTTAATGGTGAGGTCAAGACTGGTCAAGAAGCTGAGGCTTGGCTTCTTGGGATGAGGAAGTATTTCCAAGTCCAAGACTACTCTGGAAATATGAAAGCAAGGGTAGCTATATTCAATTTGACTGGAAGAGAATCCATATGGTGGGAACACCACAGACAAGTAAAGAAGGTTAAAGAAAGAAGAATTGTGTGGAAATAATTCAAGAAGTATTTCAAGCAGAAGTACCTCTATGACAGGTACTATGATGATAAGATTAAAGAATTCCATGAGCTAAGACTGGGACAACAGACTATGGAAGAGTATGCCAACAATTTCTTGGAGCTATTGAGGTATGTCAGGTATACCAAAGATGAGAAAGTGAAAATACAATGTTTCCTGAGTGGATTGCCTCAGTCTTACAAAGACAGAATTGAGTTTTATGAACCTAGAACTCTTGAAGAAGCAACAAGGAATGCTAAGTATTCCTATGAGAAAAGAAAAGGTAAACCTGATTATCATAAGACATGGAAGGACAAGAAGAATGAGAAGTCTGACCAAAGGAAGAAAGGTTTCAAACCTTCTAACTTCAGGAATCAGCAAAAGCAACAATCCCAAGATGCGAATAAGCCAACTGGAGTGGTAGGAGAGAATCCAAGAGATATGCAACAGAATAGAGAACCTCTCCAATGTTGGAAATTGTCCACTTGAGAATGAGAATGCAAGGCCATATTACAACATTCAAGAGGCAGAAACAGTGGGTCAAGTAGCAAGGGCCGTCCCTAGGATTTATGTAGCACTAGACGACCGCCAGGAAGATCACCAATCAATTGTGGTTGAATTTGCAGGTAAGATTGTTGAGCAATCTATTTCTATTTTGATTTACTTCGGTTCTACTCACAGTTACATTACTCCTAGAGTAGTGGATATTTGTGCTTTTAAGAAAGTAACGCATAGAAAATCTTGGTTAGTTCATCTAGCCACTGGAACTAAGAGAAAGGTTAGTGAAGTGGTAGAGAAATGTCGATTGGTCATGAATGGATTGGTCACTTGCATAGATCTGAATGTTCTACCACCTGGTTCCTATGATGTTCTCATTAGAATGGATTGGTTAGAAGCTCACAGGGTAAATCTTGACTGTTACAATAAGACTTTCGAATGCATGGATGAAGAAGGGAACCCAATAGTTGTAAGAGGTATTCCAAAGGTGATTTTTGTGAGGCAGATTTCAGCAATGCAGTTGAAGAAGTCCTGTAGGAAAGGTTGTCAGTTGTATACAGCTCATATTTTGGAGGCAACAGAGAATGAAACTCCTAGCTTGGAAGACTTTCATGTGTTACAGGACTTCAGGGATGTGTTTCCTGATGAGATTCCAGGGCTTCCTCCAAAGAGGGACATTGATTTCACAATTGAAATTATGCTAGGAGCAACACCAGTTTCCAAGACACCCTACAATACGAGTACACTAGAAATGCTAGAGCTGAAGATGCAACTACAAGAGTTGTTGGAGAAGAAGTATATCAGGCCGAGTGTGTCTCCTTGGGGAGCACTAGTTTTGTTTGTGAAGAAGAAAGATGGTACACTTAGGTTGTGTATTGATTATAGACAGCTGAACAAATTTACTGTGAAGAACAAACATCCTTTTCCTAGGATCGATGACCTCTTTGATCAAATGAGAGGAGCAAAGGTATTTGCCAAGATTGAATTGAGGTCTAGTTACCATCATGTAAGAATAAAGGATGAAGACATTCATAAGACATCCTTTAGAACAAGGTATGGACATTATGAGTTTGTAGTGGTACCATTTGGTCTCACAAATGCACCAGCTACATTTATGTGCCTTATGAACAGTGTCTTCAGCAGGTATTTGGATAAGTTTGTTCTTATTTTCCTTGATGACATTCTTATTTATTCTAAGAATGAGGAAGAGCATGAAGAGCATTTGATATTGACATTGCAATTGCTCAGGGAGCATCAACTGTATGCAAACCTGAGAAAGTGTGACTTCTATAGAGATAGAATTCAGTATTTGGGTCACATTATCTCAGAAGAGGGTATATCTATGGACCCTGAAAAGATTGAAGCCATTATGAATTGGCCTACTCCAAGAAATGTGATAGATGTAAGATATTTTATGGGACTTGCAGGATACTACAAGAGATTCATTGAAGGATTCTCCAAAGTTGCACATGCTGTCACTTCTTTGCAAAAGAAGGGGATACAATTTGAATGGACATCAAGGTGTGAAGAAAGCTTCCAGCAGTTGAAGAATCTTCTCACCAGTGCACTAGTATTAAAAGTTGCAGACCCAGAGAAATATTTTGTGGTGTGTACCGATGCATGCGGACAAGGGCTTGGAGGAGTCCTTATGCAAGACAACCACGTGATATGTTACGAGTCAAGAAAGCTGAAGGAGCATGAGAAGAACTATGCCACTCATGATCTAGAGCTTATAGCCATAGTACATGCTCTCAAGATGTGTAGGTGTTACTTGATGGGAAGAAGATTTGAGTTAAGGACATACCATTGTGGTATGAAGTATCTGTTTGATCAGCCTACTCTGAATGCTAGGCAAGCAAGATGGCTGGAGTTTTTATGTGAATTTGATTTCGAAATCAAGCACATAAAAGGAAAAGAGAATAAGGTAGCTGATGCACTCAGCAGGAAATGCATATGGCATCTCTCAGTATTTTCCAATCAGATTTGAGATAGCAGAATGTTAGCCATACTGTTGAAGATGAATTGCATGAGCAGGTAAAGGACAAATTGCAGCAACAAGGTCTTGATAAGAGGTATGAGGGATATAAGTTGGAAGAAGATGAAATTCTTACTTATAAAGGAAGAATTTATATTCCAAATGTAGTAGATATAAGGAGAGTTGTTATGGATGAGATCCATCAAGCTCCATGTTCTGGTCACCCAGGATATCAGAAGACAATTGCTACTGCCATAATGCAGTACTTTTGGCCAGGAATGAAAAAGGACATGGCTGAATGTATTTCAAGGTGCATGAAGTGTCAGCAGGTAAAGGTTGAGCACCAACACCCAACAGGTTTGTTGTATCCTTTGCCAGTTCCAGAATGGAAATGGGAAGTTATTTCCATGGATTTTATTACAGGATTGCCAATGACTTGGAGACAACATGATTCCATCATGGTTGTGGTAGACAAGTTGACAAAGGCAACTCATTTCATATTGGTTAATTCTACGCATAAGATTGATGACATTGCAAAGATATTCATGAAGGAGATTTTTAGATTGCATGGATTGCCTAAGGCAATAGTCTCTGACAGAGATGTCAAGTTCACTTCCAATTTTTGGAAGGGGTTGTTTGTAGATTTGGGTACAAAGTTGAACTTCAGCACTGCCTACCATCCTCATACTGATGGAAAAACAGAGAGAGTAAATCAAGTGCTTAAAGATATGCTTTGCATGTACGTGATGAATAAACCAACAAAGTGGGAAGATTACTTACACTTGGTAGAGGTTGCTTATAACAATGGACAACAAGCATCCTTGGGGATGAGCCCGTATGAATATTTGTATGGAAGAAGGTGTAGGACACCGGTGACTTGGGATAATACAGTGAACATGTTTGTGCTTGGTCCATAATTGCTCAAGGAGATGGAACATGAGGTTGTAAAGACCAGACAGAATCTGAAAGCAACCTAGGACAAACAGAAAAATCTATGCAGATAAGCATAGGGTGAACAGAGAGTTCAGTGTAGGGTATCATGTTTACCTCAAAGTGAGGGCAAAGAAGAGTTCCTTGAATCTTGGAAGTTGTGCCAAGTTGTCACCTAGATATTTTGGGCCATTTGAAGTGCTTGAAAGAATAGGGTCAGTTGCATATAGACTTGCATTACCTACTAGCACTAGAGCTCATAATGTTTTTCAAGTTTCTTTGCACAAGAAATATGTACATGATCCTAACCATGTGATAAATTGGGATGCGATTCAGGTGGAACCCGAGGGAGAGTTCCAAATCGAGCCAATCCGCATCCTCGACAGGAAGGTTATAATGCTTCGGAACCGAGCCATAGGGCAGGTAAAGGTGCAATGGGAGCACTACGGTCATGAAGAGGCTACATGGGAGCTGGAGGATGCCATGCGATTGGCACATCCATTTTTGTTCAATTTTGTGGAGCACTGAGGCGGTACCAGTGTAGCATTTTGTTCAATTTTGTAAAGCACCGAGGACAGTGCTATTGAAGGGGGAGGGGAATGTAACACCCCGGTTTTGACCCCATTTGCATTAAAAATGTATATGATGTATATATTGTAATTAATTGTGGTGTGGACCTAAAGGCAAAATCCCCACCATCAATTTATCATTTTATGTTCCGACGATTAAAATCGTTGCCGAGGCTATATTTCGCGCTAGCCGACACAATATAATTTTAACATCATGTAAATATGCAATTTAATTAAATACCCCAACCAACTATGTCTATGCAACAAATAATGAGATGGGGGCATGATTTTCCTAAGGATAAGGAGGGGAAATATTTAACCTTTGGAGCTAATGGGGAAAAGCCAAATGTCAAAGGGAGAACCCATCAAACCCTCAACTACCCATTTTTGTCTTTTGTGCCAAATCATTTAATTCTTCCAAAATATGGTTGAGTTAGTTAATGCATGTGAATGGGGAAGAGTATGGCAGTCAGAAATTCGAATTGAAGAAGTCATCAGATTTTGGAAAACATTTTTTTGACTTGTGGGGCAAGTAAATGCTTGGGAATGCATGCCCAAGCTATTACTCACCCATTAATTCCATTTTCTTCACCCATTCTCCTTCACATTGGCTTCCTTCATGCAACTGAAATTTTCTGTGTGTTATCATTCATGTTTTTGCTCATTTTCCTCATATTTGCATGCCATAAATTCGTTTTGGTTATTATTTAGCAAGTGGGTAAGAAAGATTTACATCCTCCTGTGTTTTCATGGATTCTCTAATGGATGGGCACTGTTTTTACCTTGCTGAATGACCCAAAATTTAGATTCACGTTTCTGGGTTTCATAACGGTTGTTTTGGCTCCCGTATTGCCATAGTCACCTTCGGAAATCGAAAACATGATTTGGGTTTTTGCATAGGTTGATTTTGGCCCTAGGAAGTCATTAAATGATTGTTGAAATCGTATTTCTCTCCCTAGTGTTTTCTCTGTCTGCAAATCTGTTTTTGGGTTTCCCAAAGTTTTTCCAAGGACTAGAAATTGGCATTTTGCTGTATGTACACTCTTTCCTTGGTTTGAGTTGTTATACTCTTTGATTTGGTCTAAATCAGTTAAGAAGTGGAAGAGGTAATTTGCCTGATAATTCTAGTGCATGAGGAACCTCACTAAGAGATCTTGAGGGATGATTATTCCTTACTGCACATCCTGAATAACACTGGAAGGGAATGCATAGCCTGAGGGACTATATAGCAGAGAAGGGGGCGATTCCTTGTGTTGGATGTGTATGTGTTGGGGTAGCCAATTCATATCTTGTGCAGGTGTCCATAGCTCTATGGTTGAGCTCACTAGTTTAGCAACAAGCCTTTCCATCCCCTTGGAAGTCTGATAAACCCAAACATAGCTTTGGCTTGACTAAGTTTTGACATATCTTTGTCTATGTGTGAGCCTGCTAGTTTCCTTTTCCTTGGGGAATCATGCCCAGCTTGGGGATGGCGGTGTTGTTGAGAGATTAAGGAGCACACTGGCCTATGATTGTGTGGAACGTTGCAGCGACATAGCTGGTTGTGGGAAGCTTCATTCGAAGATAAGTATTCTTGTGAATTTACCCATGCAATTGTATTGTTTGTATGAATTACGATGAACATGTTAAAATGTGTTGAATGCTTGAATTAAATGTAATTTATTCCGCTGAATGTTAATTCTTTATGCATCTATGTATCTTGGTTCAATGCATTTTATTTTACGCTTTATGGAGCTAAATGCCCGAGTAGATAGTATTATGGTAGCATCCTCCTCGCCGATCAGAGGGTCAGGAACGTTATAATAATTTCCCCACACCATTCATTGATCAGATTTTGGATGAGTGTGCAGGGAGAAAATTTTTCTCGTTTATGGATGACTTTTCAGGGTACAGCCAGATGTAGCTTAAACCTGAGGAACAACGTAATACTGCGTTTATTTTTCCTTGGGGTACTTTTGCATACCAAAAAATTCCTTTCAACCTTAAAAACACCAAAGCCATTGTTTAATGGGATATGAATTTTTCCTTCCACAACCTCAAGTGTATTATCAGTTTATTTGGATGACTTAATAGCTCACTCTCAGTTGAGGGTGGATCACCCGGATCATTTGAGCTTGGTTTTTGAAAGATGCCGTCGATACAAAATTCGGTTAAACCCTCAGAAGTGCATCTTTTGTGTGAAAGTGGGTCGTTTGATGGGATTCATTGTATATAAGGAGGGGATTAGGGTTGATCTGCTGAAGGTTGAGGCAATACTTCAATTTTCTCCCCCATGCACAATTCGACATATTCAGAGTCTCCAAGGGATGGGAAATTTATTATGTCGATTCATTGTCAATTATGCTAATCTGACCAAGGGGTTTATGCGATTGTGGAAGAAGGATACTCCATTCATATGGGATGAATGAGCCCAAGCGTCCTTCAACACTCTTAAGAAATACTTGGCATCGACCCCGTGCTTAGTCCACCTGACTATAATTGTCACTTCTTATTATATGTGGCCGCATCTCAAGAGACAATTGGTATGGTTCCGGTCCAAGCGGATGATGAGCTCCAAGAGCACATTATCTATTATATTATCTCAAATCTAATTGATGTTGAACTTATATATAATCACGTCGATAAGTTGGCCTTACTGACGCTTCATGTAGTCTAGCGATTGAGACACTATATAGTGATTCGTCAAACTACCGTTGTAGCTCACATCAATCCATTTTAGTTTGTCTTGACTAGACAAATGATTGGGGGGAGATATAATAAATGGATTGTCATTTTGCAAGAATTCGACCTCGAGTTTTTTTCGGTAAAGTTGAAGAGGAGATCATATATGATATCCCTAGTTTGGAGGAAGACATGATTCATGAGGATTCGATTGTGGATGAGAATATTTTCCTCATTTCGACTACTGACCCTTGGTATGGTGATATTATCATATATCTGCAGACTTTGAAGGTTCCCTCTCACCTCTTGAGGGATGAATGATGGCGCCTACATCATAATTCTAAGAACTACCTCATTATCGGTGACATTGTATCACCGCATGGTGGATTCCATTTTGCATCGTTGTTTGACTCATGATGAGGCTGAGGCTGTGCTGAATAATTTCCACAGTGGGGCGTGTGGTGGTCATTTATTTGGGCTTGCTACAACCCAAAAAATCCTTAGAGAAGGTTATGATTGGCCATCAATATTCAAAGGTTGTGTTAATGCAGTTAAGTGATACCACCCTTTCTAGGTATTCACACGAAATATGCGCTCGCATCCCTGCCCTTTATATCCTATTAGCACCGCTAGTCCCTTCACTAAGTGGGGGTGGACTTTATGGATTGCAACCCAACATGAACTGGGGGACATAATCACATTATAGTGGCCATATACTATTTCACGAAATGGGTAGAGGATATTTGTACAACTAAATCCAATGGTGAGACAACAACTCACTTTGTATTCAACCAGATTATCAATCGGTTCGGTATCTTGAAGGAGCTTGTCACTGACCACGGTAGGCACTTCCAAAATAAGATGATGGAAAAATTAGCTTTGAAACTAGGGTATAAACAAGAGCACTCTTCTTCTTATTACCCTCAAGCGAATGGCCAAGTTGAAGCTGTTAATAAGTCCCTTAATGCCATTTTACAAAGAACCATTGCACAAAGAAAAACCCACTGGAATATCATGCTTTACCCTTATTTGTGGGATTATTGAACCACAATCAAGACTGCCACGTGATTCTCTCCTTTTTAGCTAGTACACGGGGTGGATTTGGTATTACCGGTTGAGTGCAAGATTCCTTCGTTAAAAATTTCCATAGAGTTCCTACATGATACTTTGGAATTAGAAGAATGTTTGGTCCACTTAGAGAACCTGGATGAGAAGCACTAGGATGCCATAATGCATCTAGAGGTAAATAAGCGACGTGTTAAAGCCCAATCTGATAAGTCTGTCCGTTCCCGTCAGTTTAGTGAAGGTGACTTGGTCCTGTTATGGGATCAAGCCAGTGAACTGCTCGAGGCAGGTAATTTTAACCCTATGTGTCATGGGTCTTACGTGGTAAAGCATGTCCTAGAGAAAGGAGCCTATGAGATGGAATATTATAAAGGGAATGCCTTGGCGGAGCCCGATATCTTGTATATTATTGTACAACTTGTATAGTTTTTTTTTTTAATTCTGGTAGCATTATTGACTTGTTGACATGCTTCCTTTGTTGTGGTAGATGTTAACGGGATCTTCGATCTTTTTAGGATTCACCGATGGTTCCAACCGCCACACCCGGAACCTAGTGTCACGACAAAATATGAACTCAAAGTCCGATGGCATATATGTTCGATTTTTGACATTAAGCTATNCCTCGTTTTTTTAAACGTCGGTTGATTTTCATTGGATCTCTGACAGAAAAATGGTCTTGTCGGATATCCGACATGTGATTGTCGATAATCCGACCACAAATCCCTTAATATAAAGATTGGATATGCAACACATTCATGTCGGATATTTGACCAAATACCGGTCGAATATGCGAATTCCAATACTTGATAGAAGGAATGATATCTGACGACAAACCCGTCGGATAACATACACAAATTAATTTACAGATCGTCAGATGGCCGACGACGGTGGCACGACATACTCATAAGAAAATTGGGGACGGTTGTCAGATATCGGATGATTTAACCGACATATATGTAAACATATAAGAGGAAAATCGATGACATTTGCTATCGGTGATATGGCACACTTGTCGAATATTTTGGGATGAGCCATAAGATATCCGACCACGATCAGGAATTTATAAAAAAAAATATCAGTTCTTTGGTGTGTGGTAGGTCATATCAATCATGAAACCTCAGTGTGTGTTGTTTCTTACCTTAAATTGTGATACCATGTCTCTATTGATGTTGTGATCATTCCTCATTCCATTATGATTCCTTAGATTAAAAGATGAAACTCTATTAGATCTACCTTGTAGTATTGTAAGGTGGGATTTGGAATTCGTGACATGTTGATATGGTGGTGCATTGGGGTTACCTATGTATTCACAAGTTCTACACCAAATATGTATGTAGCTTGGATTATATTTATGTTCATCCTTGCGGGGTGAATTCTCATGCAATGATGTTGTTAAAGTTAATTTTGAACTACATTATTGATTCTATAAACATAAGCATTAGTTAGATAATATATATATATATATATATGATATGCATTTGATGTGGGATGATCATATAGTAGTGTGTCTACGATACATGTTATTCATAGATCTCAGATCAAGAACATAACCTATCTTCTTATATATTTTAGCAGTGTCAATTTCAACATGGTGGTAAATGAGATGGCGACTTAATGTTTACAATAGGACCACATATCCTTTTGGATACTTTTCAAGATGGAGAATAGTGGCATGTTTAGTTTCAATGGGTTGGATGCATAAGGGATATGCACTAGTATGAATTGTCCTAATATCCATAGCATTTTCAATGAAATATTCAAAAGACAATGATTACAGAAAAATATGGATAACTAGTACAATATGTCATACCTGAAGAGCAAGGGATGTCGGTTTCAAAAGTTGTACAACATCACGTTGATCATTAAGTTTTGTAAGTTGTATAGTGACCCAGTCAAACATGTATTTATGACCATTTGTGTCAATCTTGACACCCTCCAAGGATGAAGCTATATATGGGTCTTTCCACACACCATGTCGATACATATTATATATGTTCACATGAATATACTCATGTCCATAAGACAATGTGTTACTTTAAATAGCATACCATTTTATCAAGTTGTACTAATGCTTCTTATGCTTACAACTTGGGCAGTATAAGTTTTGTATATCCTGCACCAAATACGAGTAATCATGGGAAATCAAGATAATAGCAAGAACTGGAAAAGCTAAAAAACTAGCATCTCGTTTACAAGAAGTGGTGGCATCTTGAACTTACCCTTACTTGCGCTTTTGTTAAACCTAGAGATTTATAGTTGGAATCTTCTCCAGATTCTCTATTTGGATGGAAAGACCTCATGCAGGGTCTCTCACAACTACATGACATTACAAATATTATTAGTACCATGAAAAATGATGATAAGAGATAGAACATATATTCTGAAAATGTAGAGGCTACATTATTTTGCTAACAGACTCGTGCATTAAAAAAAATCACCAATTCATTTATTGCCTTAGCTTGTAGAAAAAAATAGATGAAATCTAACAGAAGTAATAAATTTTGTTCATCCTAGTTCCATTATAAATAAGAATGCAAATATTAGATTCTAGCATTGTACCTGTTGCAACGAGTATAGTAAGGTATTCACTCAATGAATTATCCAGAAATGTACCATAATGAGAACTATAACCCTCCCAAATCCTAGAATGACACAATTTTACATTTGGCATAAACTGGGAAAGGACCCATGCCTCATGCGAACTTCCTAATATCTTGAATACAAGTGATTTATACTATGAGCACCCTAGGCTCTCTTGTTATTGGTTTTCATCTTCTCTCTAGCACACTTATTGGTTCTCCCTACAGTACTGCACCCATAAATCATCTCTAATACACTTCTTAGGTTGTAATGTTGTGCTACCTAACATTGTTTTTCTCCTTGTTTATTACAAGAATTAGGGTTTGTTGGATGGTTCAATTTCATCCTTGCGGTCTCTTACGAATCTCAACATGGTATACAAGACAATGTGGGAATCCCTTACTCATTTATCTATTGTTTTATGCTCACAACTAGGGTTTATGTCCTACCTACAAACCTAGGGTTAATTGACCTACTATTGTGTTGATTCAATGGACATTGATAAAATTATCTTATCAATCTTATCTTTTGTCATCCATGGCTACATGCGCATCGTTTATTGTTAAACATTGAATTGATTAATGATACTCTCGTTGATGCTTAATTTCATTTGATTTTATCCTTTCTCAAATTATCATAAGTTTTCCATGTCTCGATTGCCTTACTTATTTCATTTTAAACATCATCTTTCCTTAATCCACTGTAGCCGTTCATTGAGATCCTCTTTGTTTCGAGAATAATTCAATATTCTCTATTGAATAGGACCAACCATGTGAAGGTGGAAGCTCTTATGGCCCCTTCCTTCCTCACATCACTCTCAATTCCCCGTGCCCAATGCATGTACTTGAAAAAAAAATTACGTGCAAACATGTAGATTCCATCATAAAGAATCATTTACCATTCACTCAATAAAATATAGCATTCGTTAAACCATCCATTCATTAAGTGGAAAAAAATATGCATGACATTATATTATTGAAAATAATTTCACAGTATTTCTCCAGTATTCTTTCTATTTTTTTTTCTCTTTACATAATCAAGAAGAAACTCATCATATGGAACTTTTTATTCAGTTCTTGGTGGTTCATCAACTTGTCGTGGGTTTTGTGGCAAGGGGTTTGGATTTGCTGCATTAATTTTAGAATGTTACATTGATATATTATGGTATCATAATGACAAGTATTTCATTAAAAAAAATATTACAAAGGTGTTTTTTTACCCAATGTGGCCACATGGTGTATTTCATATTCTTGTACTCTAGGTTCAACCTGTATAGTGTGACCCTCTACATGATCTGGAGTTGAAACATGGAAACATACAATTAATGTTCACCATATACAATGCAATATTTAAAATTGTATCATATGAATAAATTCATTACCAGGGTTCGAAGCATGATCTTCGATTGGTTGTTGTCTATCTTCGACATTTATTGGATTGTCACTTTCTTGCTTAAAATAGAGTCAATATTTTATGGCAATTTTTTATAACGAATAGATTGCACAAGATGGATCACCAGAATACTGTGTTTGCCCAAACAAGATTTTTCGGCGTTCAACAACAACTCTAAAGTCGTGCTGGAAGAGAAGCTTCAAGTCTTCCTCAGTGGGAACTTATTTGAATCGGTCGACCTATATATTTGCATAACGTCATGAATTTACCTTTTGCGGCGCAATAAAATGGAAAATAATTTGCAATTTATTATTTGGATGCATTATTGGTTTTTCGATACTTATAATTCGTGTCGCCAAATTCGAATAACCACCAGGCCTAAGCTTTTGCTGACCAATTTTTTCTTGTCTTGGCTTTGTGGCCTTTGATGTGTCAGGAAACCCATGAAAGTATTTAAATACGTTAGATGATCCAAATTTGATATATAAATTAATAATAATAAGGTTTATAATTACATTGTGGAAATTATTGCATACCTCCCTGTGCCTGGTGGTAGCTTTCCTTCTTTTTATCATATCCCTCTCCTTTCCATCTTCCAGTAGGGATTTCCAATCTCTATATGGAATCATCGGAGGGTGCTCATACCTAGGGTTCCTTTATAGGTGAACCCTATATTGGTCCTGAACAATATTCATATGTTGTCCAACCTTCTTTATGACCATGACTCTATTGAAGGTCTCGTTGCCGTACAAGCCAACCAATAAATTAGTGAGCTCATCTTTTAAATTTTTATTTTGCTTATCCTAGCTTGTGCGGATGGTGGGGCCAAAAATATCCAAGGACAAATAATTTAGATATTTATAAAAAACATCATTTCCTGGAAAACGATCATGCCATCATTAGTTGAAAGACAATGTTTTATCGGTATATTACAATCAAGTTATAAACACTAACTTGAACAATGTTTAATAATTACCTGAGATCTTCTCTATCTTTATTGGAATGAGCTCTTCATCCACCAAGAATGCTTTCTGTATTGTACCTGTGTTAGTGACAAGGGAATATTTGGGAAATGTTGCTTCAACAAAATCAATACTAGCTGTCTCTGCATCAACCCCTTCTTCTGCACGATCTGGTGTGCGCTGGTCACTAGAGAGTGCACTCATAGTTGTACCATGGGGTGTCGTGCAACATGTTGTTTATTGTTCAATCGAAAATAGTGACACATGAGATGTATATGGATTTGTTTTCTCATGTGGTGACTCTCCACGAGCATCACTGGGGACAACACCGCCTTGACCACTAGTGTGTGGTCGCAAAAATCATGTAAATACAAACTATATTTAATAATTTCACCATCATATACAAGTAAAAATTATAAAGTACTAAATGAATTTATATTATGATTCAATATTCTGCGACTTACTTGCAAGGAAAGTGATCTCTTTACCAAAACACCAACCTTGGGTTTAATTTCATCTGTCTGTGGCTGAATGAATATCAGACGAAGGATATCCTCATTATTTTTTCTCAATGCCTTCTCTATCATCTTAGTCAGGTACAGAGAAGAACCAATGCCAACATCATGCATCAATTCATCCACATCTAAAGGTTTTGATTGATCTGACGTTGGTTCATATGCCGAATCAGTGGTCAGCATAAAAAATATATAAAACATTATTGACGTGAAAACAATAGAATGAGGAAAAAAGTATATTAACAAAACATATCGATCATGATAGATTCATAAAATTACAATTAGGTTTACTTGATACCTCGATGTTGGTGTCGTCTGATCCACATCTGGGGACTTTCTCCAATCACCCCCTCGCCAAAAAGAAGTAGAAAACATTATCAGAATGAAACCAATATACACACGACAAAGAAATAAAAAAACATTATGCTGCATATTATATTTGTACAATTCCAATGAGCTATACATGCTTCCTCGAGGATCCTATACTCATTGGATCAATAGTTATAGAGGACCTACCCTGATCTACAAAGAGTGAGTGCTCCTTACAACAACCTGCATAAAAAACATAGAAAAAATGATCTAAATGAATCCAAAATACTCATGGTATGAATATAATAAGAAAACATTTTTACGTATTTAAATTGTACAACTATGATCAGGTATACATGTTGCCCCGAGGCTTCTATCATCTAATCAACAAGAGGGTGGTTTCTCCGATAAACACTCTGCAACAAGTATATAGATAACATTATCTAAATGAATTGAATATTATACTCATGAAAAACACAACAAACAAAATTTTTGTTCATATTAAATTTGTACAATTTCATCAATGTATACCTGCTGCCAGGAGGCAGGCCCGGTATCATCTACTTCTAGGGAGGTTCCCCTTATAACACCTTGCATCAAAAGCATAGAAACAATTATCCAAATGAAACCAAAATACTCACGGAAACAATATAATAAGAAATTTTTTTGGCATATTTAAATTGTACAATTACAATTAGGTATACCTGTTGCCCTGAGATTGCTGTAGTATCATCAACATTCGGGTGTTTTCCCCAATCAACACTCTGCAAAAACTATGCAAATAACATTATATAAACCAAATCAATATACTCATGAAAAAACACAACAAAAATAAATATTTTTTCAAATTATATTGTATTATTACAAAGATGTATATCTGCTGCCTCGAGGAAGTTGTACTCCTCTGACCAGTTGCTGGGGAGATGCCTTGATCACTAAATTGCAAAGTAAATATATAAAATTTAAACAAAATTATAACAATAGAGTAACGTAAAATCCTTAAGAGGTTAAATTAATTAATAAAAGGTTGGGCAAATTGTTAGATGCACCACTCCCATAGTAACCGTGTTTGTATCTACTCGATTCAAATTGTAACTAATAAGAAATCTCCCCCCTGCAATTATTGGTTTAATGACACATACAAAAATACAGTTTCCTTCACGCCCCTCAAATATGTAGTTGGGTTTCTTAATTGTAGACCCTGTTTGTGTACTGTTTATAAACCCCACAATATTCCCTCTGGATTTAGGCCTTCCATCAATGTACAACGTTGCTCCTTTATTTTGATCTTTTTCTTTCAGCTATAATAAATTATTGACAATCTATAACTATGCATACTTTGTATATATTGGACTAGGCACATCCAATCTTTGTAGTTGTAAAAGGGTCCAACATAATCCATCAATTTTGTATATCTGTCGTAATCGACCTTTATGCCATCCATGAAAAAAAACCCCAAACCATGTAATGATGATGGTGAATTCGATATATCCTCTCGTTCACACAAAAATCTATGCTTAGTTCAGGAAGATCCTTGTGTTCCCATTGTTTCACTATATCGCTGTACCTCAAGGGCACCTTTATGTGGCCTATTGCCTCATCACCATAGGAACATGACCCCCCTTCAGCGAGAAAAAATTCTCTGCATTTATGGAAATTTATTCTAATCTTTTGACGTCTAGTTGAGATAACTCTTGTAGACCTACTGTATGTCTCACTTTCATCTAGTCTTACCGAAATCTTCACTCGAGGAAGAAAGATATGATAAATACCTGTTTGGTTATACCTTCTCCATGAGAAAAAGTTCATATAGGAACTTGTTGGGTATGCATAATTCATATTAGATAATTACAAGGCATTAAGGCATGTATTTTCCACTATCATCATACATAGTTAGCAGTTCTCCCCCAAGCTTGAAAATGCATATGTTGATTAATAAGAGATTTTTAGTTTATTTGTGTTATCACATATATAGTAGCCAGGTTACCATATTCTATTTTTCAGACACAGTACTTTTTTCAGCCAGATCTCTTACATATGAGATGCTGAGATGAGCAGTTTTGATGGATCATTATTATATTAGTGGACTATTGTACTCTCCCATGTCAGGACTAAGTCTCAGGACACTCATATTTGAGGACCAATGTAGCTATTTATGTCATTTTCAGAGCAGTCATTGATGCCCAGTTTTATGTCAGTTCTTTCTCATTGGACAGATGGTGTCTTAGATGGATTATATTGCATGGTTATGACTCAGCATTTTAGATTGTGTTATGGTTATTATTGCTCTTATACTGATTTTTGTGACATGTATTGACTTGTGGTATCATGATCTGGCGATCATAATTATATGGACTTGGTTGTATCTTGTACTATGTATTGATGTCCCTATTTAGACTTGGAAGTTCTTGATCTATACTCATTGGTTTTACCCTCCTTAGGGAGAAAAAAGGTAGTCATTCCCACCATTGTTTTGGCTTGCTAGTGTTGGCTCCATCATTCATTGTCTTCACCCATCCATTACCTTCCATTTTAGTTTTCAACCTGACTGACTTCTTGACTTATGGCATGGAGGACCTTTTTCCCCGCTGGAACTTTTGTTGGACAAGCCTCCCTGTTTATATTGTGTTTCGAATTTGAGTTGGTGACCAAACATGTCTTTGGTAAGTTGGATAGTATGCGTAAATATTTCTGGTCGGTTGTCCCGATGTTTGGCACTGTGCAGAACTCCCCCTAGTCACTTGAGACGTTGTTGGCTAAAACTGAAAGCTCATGTACTACCTATATTGAAAATATTGAATATGCACCCATGAAAAATGAAAATTATAAAACTGTGTTTCTTAACATATGTAAAGAGGGAAAGAGCAATGAAATGCTAAAATACTCCTTGAAGAGTATAAGAAAAGGTCCAAAAAAGCAATGGTTAAAAATATGCTGTATCCAAATATTGCTGACCTTATAAAAATAAATATGTCCCGAATGAAAGCTACGATTAGCTGTGCTTTTAAGCACCGATGAAGTCCCAAAGGGTCATATAGGACAAAAAGGCGATGGAATAAAATGATGGTCCTAATGAACTTGGATCAATCTTGTTGTAGTCATGATGCCTAAGTTGAATAAGCACTCTCTAAACAACTCACCCATTTGTGAGGCACTGCCATTCCTTGTGTTGTTGTTTGTCTGACATTGGTTATAGTGAGTATTCCCTTTCCACTATCCAAAGTGTCATGATGTTAAGTAGGAATTCATCCTTTGCCTTAGCCTTGTAATTTTCATCCTTCACCCTTCACTAGCAAAATGACTACAGCTATGAAGTGAGTATAGTCTTGAAAGTATAAGTCTGAGTAATAATAAGTAAAGCCTTATATATGTATTGGTTGATGTAATGCCAGTGAAATGAATGCTACTTGTTGTGATTGTTTCCTGCATGAGTTGTAGAGCATGTCGTAGCCTTTTAACACTTGCAGCAGATGGATGATAGTCTGAGTTATTATTGGTGTCTGATCATTTACAGATGATTATATTGTTTATTGGATGTGATTGATGATAAGATAGAGAGCTATGAGGGGTATGAGTATACACCTCAGATGGATTTGGACTCTTTGAGTCTAATGAGACAATTTATTTCCAGTTTCAGGCACTTACAGATGTGATCAGGCTCATTTTGCCTTTTTGATGCAGTTTTTCTTCACAGATTGATATTTTTGAGCAGGGAGATGTTTCAGTTGGATCTCCTAGGGCGTTGTATGGGCATAGGGGGGTGCAGCCACTTTTTTGTACCATAGTACCCCCATGCCAGAGAGCTTGGTGGGCTCAGTTTGACAATGCAGGAAGCCTAGGAGGTTGTTTTGGCAGGATCATGTTTCCTGAGGCAGATTAAAAAATGATTAAATGGCTATTGAAGAAATCAATTTGGGCTACTGAGGCAAGGAAATGACATGGGATGAGCCATGGTGATGAGAGTGATGTCCTCCACACCTTCTCTAGCAGTTGCAGCTCCTGATTGGGCCCACATCTATTTTTGGGCATTTTTATATTATTTTCTGGAGCTCTTTTGGGAGGCTCACGATTTCCTCAAGGAGGCACAAAAGTCAAAGAATTAAATTATTATATTATTTTATTGTGCCATGGGGACACCTAGAGGGAGTTAGTCAAACACTCCTTGGACCCACCATGTGCTTTCATTTATTTCTTGTTGAGTGGGTTACCTTTTTTGGGTGGGTTAGTCCACTTTGATAAATTATGGTTATATTGATCCATGGATTGTATGTTGAGATCATCTCAACCATTGATTAAAAAATTTCATCTTTTAATCTTAGCCACTCATTTTGAAAGTGGTTAGGATTCGGTTATGATTGAGGTTCTCTCATTTCTATTTAAAGGAGAGAGTTTCTCATTAGAAGGGGTCTTTGGCTCTTGGATCTGAATAATAGAAAGATTTTTTTGTGGAAATTTTTTGGATCTGCTTTGCATCTGATGTTCTCAAATGGTGATTGGAAAATATTCAGCTTCCTAGCATTGTGGAAATTCTTGTGAGATCTATATTTTTTTGCTATCATTTTTTTGTCTACAAGAGGGTGTTTTGGCTGGAGCATTTTTGTAGGGGTGTTAACCCAAAAATCCCCCACATAACTCTTTAATGGCCTACACCACTCAAGGACACCATCTCATAACCCCCATATCACTCCATCAGACCTTCCAGGAGACCCCCACACCTCCAAAAGAGCCCAAGATTGAAGAAAAGGGATAAAACCCCCAAAAAAGAGCCCAAAATAGTCCCCTAGGAGCTAAAGCCCTCAAAAAGTGGCTAAAACCATAAAAGGGGCTAAAGTTAGGGCGGAAGGGGCTAAAAGCGCAAAAAAGGGGCTAAATCCCTGACCAAGGGCTTAAAACCCTAAAACCCCTTAGAAAAGCTATTAAAGGAGGGTGGGGGGTCACTCTCAAAACACTTCTCCCTTGCCTATTGTTATGCTTCCCGTGGATGCTTTGAGACCTTTTCCTCTCAAACCACCCACATTCCCTCTCCTCTGCATCCATTCCCATTTGAGCCATTGCTCCCCCAACCAAGAGAGAGAGGCTTCCAGGAGCTAGGGCATGGTGGCCTGTTACCCACTAAGAGAAGGTATATTTGTGTTTTTTGTATTTACTTCTTAGTTATTTAGATTGCTTTGAATTCTAACCATTGTTTCTTGCAGGTTTTATTTAACATTCTTTGTAGGTTTCTCCATTGTAGCTTAGGTTTGTTTTGCAGGGTTTAAGGAGGCCGAACCCTAACCTATTTTCTGCAGAGGGGTTCATAAGGCTTCCACTTCTTCTCTCTGCTCTTGCTTATGATTTAGTTTAGTTTTGGTTTTTGTCACTAGATTAGCTTAGTTTAATTTACTGTTCTGTTTACTTGCATTTCCATTTCGTTTTTCCTGTTTTCCAACAGTAGGAACCTACCCTTGTGCCCTATAGGCACAAGGGAGTCATTCCTGCTCCTGCAGTGAGGATAAATCCTCACTACAGCTTTGGCGACCATACCAGGTCGATCCCACAGGATCCATGGTCCAAAATTTTCATTTTTAAGTTTTTAAAAATTTTTCCCTAATTTTTCAGGAATCTTATGTTAAATATGTCTTAAATCCTGTTTATTTCCTGTTTTAACCACTGCCAAAGCCTCTTCTAGGCCAAACCGAGTCAGACTGACCCCAGTACCAGTTATTGTCGACCAGATCTGACTATGTCTCACCAAAAAAACCCATTCTGGAGCAGGGCGCTCTTATCGGGGAAAAAGGTGAGACTGGGGCGCTCTTAATGAGAAAACAAGTGTGCCCAGGGTGCACTTAATCCCTCGATAAGCCCGACTTCAGCCCAAAAACTCAGGTTGCAACTGTTTTTTCATTCTGTGTGACCCCCTCACTCATTTCTGAAAAAATATCGCGGCCCCATTGCTAGATTTGGTTAGAAATGTGCGTCCTGTCACACAGAAGTTGAATTTAAGATTAATAGACATTAATTTTCAGTTTTAGAGGACTGTTAGTGCGGCCCAACCACCTCTATCCACCATTGCAGGTCATTTTCAGTTTCAGTTTGTATTTTCTGCAAATAATTTCATGAACAATGTGTAAATGTTAAATGAACCATTAAGGCTTAATAAAATGAACTAGTCTAACTAAAAATAACTTAAAAATAACCATCTTGCTTCCCCCTTCCTCCTCTACCTAGTCATCACCCTCCAAGATATTCTGGGATACGACGAAGGGAAAGCTCGTATAGATCTAGGCACTCCATGATATTTTTCCCAAACCACTAAAATCGGGTGACCTGGAAGGTAGAGGGGGTAGTGAAGGAGGGCTTCTCACGGCGCTAAGCGTCCTCCCTGTTGACCAACCTAGCATCCGAGAGGTGACTTGAGGATCTACAAATGGGCTTAGTCCCATTGTGTTGAGATCCCAGTACCTTCTCTTGGTTGAAGAAGAATATTACTGTGAGGTAGACATCTAGTTAGGCCAACAAACATTCAGGGTTAATCACTGTACTTGCTTACAAATTTCTGTTTATGCTTGCATACAAAACCATGACATGAAATCTACCATGATGAATTCATAAACCATATTGCAGCAACCAAATACCAGAAAAAACAAGCAAACCAACACACCATACCGAATAATTAACCCAACTCAGTTCATGACGTTGAGTAAGCCTTAAGATTTACCAAATTTACACTAATTTCAATCAATTCTGTAGTCTTTGAGGACATAAGTCCCCGACTGCTTCAACTATGGGAAGTACTTGGGATTTGTCCAGAAACTCATTGTGAGGAGTACCACAGGAACCCCAATGTAGTTGGTCGCTGAGAGGAATTACCAAGTTTACGGGCAACGACCCCTTTCGATTGAGTAGAAGCACCTATGAGGCACAAGCCAAGCATTGTCTTCTGGTAGTCTTGGTGGCTGAGAGACCACCTTTAGCCAATAGAAAGCTATTGAAACCAGGGTCCAAATCTCATACCCACCAGTTTCATACACAAAAACAAACACAATTGATCCTCCACGATCTTCCTCATGCCTAAGAGGCGAACCACCACCATTTGGAACACTTGATCGGCACTGTCGAAGCTGTTCTCAGCGATCTCCCACACCATCAGAGGGCCACACTACCTCTGATTCTGATTCAGACCCGTATTAGTCTGAACCAGACCTCCACACCGCACCATCAAGCCCCATGGCTAGTGCAAACCCAGATCCATTTTTCATCCTAACCTTAGCAAGTGGACCCATTTCCACATCACAACCTGTCACCCACAACTTGGCAAGTGGCCTAAGCACAGTCATGCAGACTATCATTAGCCAACTACCACCACCCATAGTGACCAGCCAAGCTGGCCCAATAGTAACACATGGGGTTAGTGGCCCCTCCACACACATTGCCCCTCCTACCACACAGGGGGGCAATACACCGGCCACCTACATTGCTCCTACTGTCATACATGGGGGCAATGCCCCTGCCACCCATACCACCCCCCACACAACACTTGGGGGCATTGGCCCATCTGCAATGGTGCCACCACAAGCCCCCCTAGCTTTCCAGATGCACTATGCATCTGGAAAACCCACCCCCATTGCAGCCCCATCCCACATTAACTTGGGATCAAATCTGCCCTTCATGGCTTGTCTGAACTTGCCTGATTTGGCTAGATTAACAAACGACCCCATCTGTCACCAAGATTTTTGGCCACCCATGCCAACTAAGCTGCCATCAGACATCCCCAAGTTTGAAGGCAAAGCTGGGGAATGTCCCCAAAACCACATAATGACATTCCATTTATGGTGCTCATCCAACAGCATTGTAGATGACTCCATTAGGCTGAGGTTGTTCCAACGCACCCTTACAGGTGCCGCAGCCAAATGGTACATTGAGTTGACACAAGCCAAGTACCCCGACTTTAACTCCCTAACCTTCATGTTCCTACAATATTTCCAACTCCCTATCAGATATGACGAGGGGGTGGAGATCCTGTTATCCTGTCGCCAAAGCACCACCACTCACATAACTGACCATATGCATGAGTGGCGGTGACGCCGTAGCTTATGCAAAGTCCAACTAGATGACATGATCTTCTTGGATTGGTTCCTTAAGACTTTGCTCCCACCCATCGCAAAGGACGTCACATCTGAACGTCCCCAATCTGAAGAAGAGGCCATACTAAAGGCCCAACAATTTGATCTCATTTATACCTAGTCTGGATACCTGTACACCGTCATTCCAGATGCTCCCCGTCTAAGTACCTCCTACCGCGACGCACCGGGGGCATCCCACGCTGCAGACATCATCATAGGGTTAGTCTCCCAATAACCACAACCTCGACCAACACCACCTGTCGTTACACCACAACCAAGCAACATCGCTAATGTTACTTACCAAAACCAAGCTCCGGACTATGCTAGAATGATGTCTCAGTTCGGAGCGACAACTTCCTATGCACAACCTATGCCACCGCAGTAGGATCAGGCCATGGCTTGGCCAACACAACAGTATGTGGGGCAAATTCCTACATTTGTGGCACCACCACACCCACAAATCTACTATGCACCGCTAGTGCAAACGGTTCAAGCCCCCGTCCCGGCTCCACCTACTCCATTGGGACAAGTGTTCGTACAGTAAAACCGTCCCAACTAGACTCCCCCCAACAATCAACAAGGGCAAGCTAGAAATAACTGGCCCCGCAACCAAGGCAATAACCAACCGAAGGGAGGCAGTCAACAACCAAATCCTCCCAACAATGCCGCGGAAAAACGACCAGCCCAGAACCCCCCACGACCAAATGCACCAAGATGTAATGCTCCATTGCGCACAAACCAACCATGCACACTCTGTGAGGTCTATGGGCACTACACATTCGAGTGTCCCTTCATGGGTCATGTGAAGCAGGCCATTCGAAACGGGGCTCAACAGGATGCCAATGCTACAAACTAAGCACAACCCAACCCAATACCTCAAGGACCTCCCCCCATGGTGCTTCAAAACCCACTTCTAGTCCAAGGATTGGTGGCAATTGCACCCCCTCCCCAAGCCAATCCCAATGCTCCGGGGGCACCTTCCATGGCCGAAACAGGTGTTCATCACCTACTAGCCATGATGACTGAAGAGGTCAACTTGCAAACCAGATGGAATCATTACGGTACCACCACTGAACCTCTTGACTCATCAGCAGCATCCATGTCTAAAATAGTCCACTTACCTCTTTAGCTACCCCCGTTTCCATGCCCCCTATACGCAGAATCACCAATAATGCCACATCTAGAGCTACAGTCAGCTATAGCATTGTGGATTATTTCGCCCAAATGGAAACTGCCATGTCCACTCTTGAGGTACTTAAAACATGCCCAACACAGAAAAAATCCTTACTAGTCGCCCTAGGGGATGTAGACCCCTCCAACTCCAAGTTAATCACATTTGACACGGAGAACGGAGAGCCGCGCATGCCCTCCACTATTTCCTTCCAAATCCTGGTGTCCATCTGGAACTTGGTTGTGCACCGATGCATGGTGGATGAGGGGGCATCCATGTGCATCATGTCTACCTTGGTTTGGCAGAAGCTTGGATCACCAATTCTGCAACCGTCCTCCATGACTCTGTGGGATTATGATGGACATCCCACTAAAGCCCAAGGAATCCTCCCGCATGTCCCCATCATGTTAGCTGGGAAGACAGTCTTGATTGACATCGAAGTCGTCAACGCTCAACTGGACTACAACCTCCTCCTCGGAAGGAGTTACATGTATGCCATGTGAGCCGTCACGTCAACTGTCTTCCACCTCATGATGTTCCCCCACGAAGGGAAGATTATGACGGTTGACTAACTCACCTACCATGATCCACAAGGGTTAACAATGCCTGCCAACGTTATCCCTACCATCACCACCATTGATCCACAAGGGGCGACTGCACACGCTAATGTCATCCCTGCAACCAACGCTGTGGTTGAAAACACACCAGCCTCCCCACCGTTGAATGTGGGCCCTGGGTTGTTTACCGATCCCACCATGATGGCTCCTTTCCCATTGGTGTCACCACCCTTGACACAAAAGAAAACTACGGACTTGTGCATGGTCTCATCAAGCACTGCTACACCCAAACAACAACCGCAGTCGCAGCCCCAACCACAACCACAAAATCATCTGTAGCCACAACATCACCCACAACAACAGCATTACACGCAGCCACAACCACAACCTCACCCCCACATGCAACCAGTTGGGAGTTATGTGGGATCATCTCTAGTCCATACAATTCCATTCCTCTTTCCCCCACCTGGTTTCATGAGCAAGCTGGTCATGGCCACCTTAAGCCTACCCAACTTTACGTTGGGGATCCCGGTGTGGTATCTAGATCCACCAGCTCAACCAGCAATGCCCCAGGTTGTTTTAACCTATTGCGGTTGAGTCTCACGCCCCACCCGGTCCGCATAACCCAACTGCCGCACCCGTACCTACACCGCCCCAGCCCAAAAGGGCTAGGGGAAAGTACACCAAAGCCACTGCAGAACCACAACAAGTCCCACTTTGTGCCGTCTGCAAACAACAGGGCCATCCAACTCAGAATTTCCCTAAAATTCTAGTGATCTGTGCGCATCTGGATGCCATGGAGAAGAACGAAAACATCCCTGTTGTTGAACTGCCAACCACGCCACTAGTCAAGAACAAGGCATTAAGGACAAACCATGCTTGTGCCCTTTGCGTCTTGTATGGACATTACTCCCACCATTGCCAAGACCTGCCCGAATTTTGAATGGCTCTCGCTGACCTCCATCACCATTCCCTTGAGTCTGAGATCACCTTGATTGAAGAAGTTCACCCACCACCTCCTTCGTCAGACACCATGTCTATTTACATGATGTCCAGTTCCCCCGACTAGCTCATCCCCATCTCCAATGACGGTCCATCAGACATGTCTCTTCGTTGCTTCAGCAACGATGAGGAGATACTTGAATCTCTGACTTCTCTGGAATACCCATAAATGACATGCACCATCGCTCGTTCTTCCTCTTGGAAGAACTCGTGTCATAGTTCGACCAGTTTTCCGTGGAGACCAAAGATTTCATCCATGGGAGGGTTGACTGGTTCAAGAAATTAATCCCAACACCTGATGCCTTTGAAGTAGGGAACATGGAAAACATTTCTCCAACCATTAAAATCGACATCTCAACCAACTCTAAGACCGTTGAAGAAATAATGCTGGGGGCATCTTGCTCTCTTCCAAGAATTTTTCCTACACAGCTCTCTTCCAAGAATTTCACGATATCTTCGCTTGGTCATACACTGAAATGCCCAGCTTAGATCCATCCATCGTAGAGCACCACATCGACACATGGCCTGATGCGGCACCCGTACACCAAAAGCAACGGCCCATCCATCCATCCAAAGTGGCTGCGATGAAAGCCGAGATAGAGAAGCTGCACACAGCTAGCTTCATTTATCCCATTGCATACACAACCTGGGTTTCTAATCCTATTCACGTGAATAAAAAATAGGGTACCATTCGCGTTTGCATAGAATTCTGCGATCTCAATGGGGCATGTCCCAAAGACAACTTCCTCACACCCTTCATCGACTAGATCATCGACGCATGCACCGGACATGAGGCCTTCTCCTTCATGGACAGATTTTTTGGCTACAACCAAATCCAAATCCAAAAAGAATACCCTTACAAGATGGCATTCACAACCCCATGGGGCACATTTGCCTACCGAGTCATGCTCTTTGGCCTCAAAAATGCTGGAGCCACCTTCCAGCGCACCATGACATATTGTTTCGATGATTTAATTCACATCATCTTGGTCTACTTGGACGATCTCACCACTCGATCATGGAAACAAACACAACATATAGATGACTTGCGGCAAGTATTTTTACGTTTCCGCAAGTACAACATCCACTTGAACCCCCTCGAGTGTGTTTTCTGTGTCCCAGCAGGCTGTCTACTCGGATTTATTGTCTCCGACGAAGGGATAATGATAGATCCCCTCAAATTTCAGGCCATCCTTATCTTCCTTCCCCAAGAACTTGGCACCAACTACAAAGCCTACAAGGCAAGGCCAACTTCCTTCGCCGCTTTGTGCCAGAGTATGCAACAAAATCCTATGGATTCATCCACCTGCTCTGCAAAAAAATCCCCTTTGTTTGGGATCAGCAAGCACAAGAATCGTTCGAGGCACTCAAACAAGCCCTGGATTTTGCACCATTATTCTCACCGCCAGATTTCACTCGAGACTTCATCCTTTATGTGTCAGCCTTAGAAAGCGCCATTGCTGGAGTCTTGGTCCAAGAAGACGATGATCGCCATGAGTATGTGGTTTACTACATCAGTCAGAAGCTAATAGGAGCTCCACTACGATATTCACCCGAGGAGAAATTGGCCCTCGCCGTCGTCTTCTCGGCTCAAAAATTGTACCACTACATCATTTCCAACCATACTCGTGTAGTGGCTGATTTAAAACCAATGTGGTATCTCTTAAGCCGCTGCCTTCTACAAGGTCGAGCAGCCAAGTGGGTAGTCGTCCTCCAAGAAGTTCGACCTAGAGTTTGTGTCTCCAAAAAGCACAAAGGCACTCGCACTAGCCATACTCATGACTGATCTGCCCCCATTAACCACATCATCACCCCCAAAGGATGATCTCCCTAATGATTTCCTCTTCGTCATATCCACAGACGACCCATGGTATGGGGTCATCCTTCTCTATTTACGAACGCAAAAGTTCCTAGTGCACTTCAACCGTGAGGATAGGCGACGCATCTGAAATCAAGCCATTCACCACTTGCTAACTGGAGATGTTCTGTATCATCGAGGCATCAATACCATCCTACGTCATTGCCTCACCCATGACGAGGCTGAGACCATCCTCAACGACAGTCATAGTGGAGCATGTGGTGGCCACCTTTTAGGCCTAGCAACCACCCAAAAGATTCTATGCACTGGCTATTTCTGGCCCTCCATCTTCGCTGATTGCATAGAGGAAGTTAAACATTGCCGCAGCTGTGAGATTTTTTCCCCAAAGGCAAGAACCCCCCCCGCACCCTTACACCCCATAGTCACAGTCCGGCCCTTCTGCAAATAGGCAATCGACTTCATGACAATCAACCCCGTTTCGGCTAATGGTCACAAATACATCATTGTGGCAGTCGATTACTTCACCAAGTGGGCCAAGGCCATGCCCACATTCGATTGCAAAGCGGAAACCGCAACACGTTTCTTCTTCAACCATGTTATTACACGATTCGGTGTCCCCAAACAATTAGTCTGAAACCATGGGGCACACTTCCAAGATGCCGTATGGGCTGAATTATCAACCATGTTGAAATTCGAACACCAGTACTCCTCTTCCTACTACCCTCAAGGCAAAGGCCAAGTTGAAGCAGTCAACAAAATAATCAAAACAATGCTCCAACGGATGGTAGGAAATCACAAAACTAACTGGCATCACATTCTATTCTCTTCCCTATGGGCTTATTGCACATCCACAAAAACCACAACCGTTTTCACCCCTTTCTGCCTAGTACATGGCGTTGAATCAATGCTCCCTATAGAGTGCCAAATACCATCTCTCTGCCTCACGGTGGAACTCCTTCCTGATACTTCACCTTTAGAAGAATGGCTCCTCCAACGCGAGCAAACCATAGAAGACCGTTGAGCTTCCCTCCAAGCCATCGAAGCAGCAAAAACACAATCAAAGATCCAATATGACTCCCATTTCCACCCTCGCACCTTCAACGAAGGTGATATGGTTCTAGTCTACGACCAACCCAACGATAAATTGGGAAAAGGCAAGTTCGAATTAATGTTGTATGGCCCATACGTCGTCCACCGTTGCCTCGGAAAAGGGGCATACACCCTCATTGACTCTGATGGATAACTCTTGGAGAACCCCTGCAATGGGCTCTACCTCAAGAAATTTTATGCTTAACATCACCAATGAGTCACTTCATTTTATTTTTCTTGTTTTTCAACGTTTTTCAACAAAAATCAAAGGCAGCACCATCAACTGCTAGTCAAAAGTCACCCGGAACCTGTTCGAGACACCTCTCACACCTCCGAGATCAAATTTTGATTTCCTTATGAGACCATCGTCTCATGTTTAATTAATCGATTTCGGGACCATTTCCCACAAGTCACCTCTGTTTATGAGCCATGACATGACGATGCAAGTGTCTACGGACCTGTACTTGTATCACACTTCCCGACCGCAACTCATGCGAGTTTTCAGGCCGTCGCCCGTTAAGGACTGTAATTTTAGCTTTTATTTTTGTATTTTAAACACATAGTTGTCTTTTCCATTCACTGCACCTTACGCAGACCACTGGACCACTGTCCACAAAACAATTTATTTTTCTTGCATGCATTTGGGATATAAATGCCCCCGGACCTGCACTCACATTGCATGTAGTCAAGTCCGTTCACCACAACACACACACGCTCTCCTGACCTCTGTCCGAGAGCCACCTCAGTTTGCATTCCTCTGCCGCACCGACTCGCAGGCCTTTGCCGCGATCTATCCCACGCATGTATTGGTATGTTTGAGAGCCTTCTGCTTCGTCCATACTGCGCGGATGACCTTTGGAACTCTATCCACCATCCTGACATGGGGCACCGCTCGTGCCACCGCAGTCGGTTGAACACATTGGAGTTTCATTTAAGCTCTTTTCTGACTCCTTAAAACAATGAAAAGATCATCGAGTGCAGCTACTTCCTTTCCTGCTCGCTAAAGTATAGGAAATGGCGTCTACATCATCTCATTTGCCTCCTTTTGCAGACCATGTAGACCATCTCATGAAAAGGACCTCCTTGGCACACTCAAGACAAGACCGTTCCCCTTTGCATACTTTTGTGCTTTCTCGGGCAGAGGGGCTGCACTTTACGAAAAAGCTCACCACCGGTTGTCGTTAAGCTCTTTTCCAGCCATTTCAATAAGAAAATATTGCCGAGCAAACTTGGTTTCATTCATGCTCGTAAAAGTATTTGAATTACCATCCAGTCAGTATAGGTTTAACCTTTTCCAGCTTTATTGGACTAACAATGGTAAAGAAGTCTCTCATCCCCTCCAGGATGGGAGAGCTCTCCTATGTATACTTTTATCCTTTTTTGGGCATAGGAGACTACCAATGAAAAAGAGCCCCCACTTGAGTCTTCTTCGTGCTTTTAGACTCTCTAAAATTGAAAGCACCATCGAGCATTTACCTTCTTGGGCTCGCAAAAAATCCACGAGATCGTACCATAATGGTGTCCCTAGACACCCCCCCACAACAAACAGTTTGGAAGCATTCCCACATTGGGTCACCTTTGTTCAGAGTACTCTGCAATGTGTCTTCCTTGGATCCCATCAGTATCAAAAGCATCCACCTCCTCCAAGTATTTCCCATCTACAGTGACATTCCCTATATTACAGCTATGATCCCATTCCGTTGAGTCAAGTTTCATTTGCTTCCTAGTCCACCCTGCCATCATACTCTGAACAAAGGAAGTTTGAGTCTCCCACTCCCCCTCTACCCCTGTTCAGTTCTTTCCCTCCCTCCCCCGGTCCCCCAATTCATTGAGTCAGTCTGC
This sequence comes from Pseudotsuga menziesii, assembly GCA_001517045.1. Taxonomy (NCBI): domain Eukaryota; kingdom Viridiplantae; phylum Streptophyta; class Pinopsida; order Pinales; family Pinaceae; genus Pseudotsuga; species Pseudotsuga menziesii. Next base: position 475,167 of record LPNX010753217.1, read on the forward strand.
AGATTGCTTCACACCTTTCGGTTATCCACCTTGCGCTCCTGGTCAAGGAAACATCATTGCCTTGACTAGGGGCAGGTCTCCCTCTGTCGAGGCCAACACACATATTCTAGAGGATAGAACCAAAGATCCCTGTACCTTGGTTTCATTTACATCATTGATGAGTTCCTTGGACCACTTGAGAGGAGTTCTTAGTGCCTCTTGGGATGGTTGTTTCTCACGTACTTGACTTCAACTCCATCATCGTACCGTTGAGATTCGTACAGGGTTTGTTCTGCACAATACTTGGTTGAAGACCTCGGATGTCACCTGACTCTAGCACATTGGTGAGTCCACTCGAGGGACCTAAACAGGTTATGTCCCTTGCAATTTCTGGGTTGCGTTGGAGATAGTGATCAGAAGCCCCAGCAGTGCTTCGATATACCTTTATGATTGATGCAACATACTTGTACCATAGAGACTCTGACTCTCAATCAGCAAGTCCATACAGCTATGTACCATTCCAGATCCAACAAACCGTCAGTCATGAAGATATAGCATTCCATGAGAATGCCATGGGTCCAATGTACCAGATCAGCATTGTATTCAGCCTCGCATGGAGGCAACCATCATTGTAACATCAGTTGTATATGATCGGCTCTTGTATTTTAGAGCATAGATCAAATTATTCTTTTGACATTGTGACGAGCATGAGGATTCCCGCCTCGACCATATACATGTCACACATTTGTATCTCACCCATTGATGGGAACCAAATTAATACAAAAACCAAAAGCCACCATGCCCCAGCCCTGAAAGCACCACCTCTACACAACAAATCCTATGATGTCCATCGGCCATACATTGAGCTCCTGCCCTCACACATCAGGGGGAAATCTATTAACCCAAAAATCCCCCACATAGCTCTCTATGGCCTACACCACCCAAGGACACCATCTCACAAACCCCATATCACTCCATCATACCTTCCATGAGACCCCCACACCTCCAAAAGAGCCTAAGAATGAAGAAAAGGGCTAAAACCCCCAAAAAAGAGCCCAAAATAGCCACCTAGGAGCTAAAGCCTTAAAAAAGGGGCTAAAACCCTAAAAGGGGATAAATCCCTGACCAAGGGCTTAAAACCTTAAAACCCCTTGGAAAAGCTATAAAAGGAGGGTGGGGGGTCACTCTCAAAACACTTCTCCCTTGCCTATTGTTATGTTGCTTGTGAATGCTTTGAAACCTTTGCCTCTCAAACCACCCACATTCTCTCTCCTCCACATCCATTCCCATTTGAGCCATTGCTCCCCCAACCAATAGAGAGAGGCTTCCAGGAGCTAGGGCATGGTGGCCCATTACCCACTAAGAGAAGGTATATTTGTGTTTTTTGTATTTACTTCTTAGTTATTTAGATTGATTTGACTTCTAACCATTGTTTCTTGCAGGTTTTATTTAACATTACTTGCAGGTTTCTCCATTGTAGCTTAGGTTTGTTTTGCAGGTTTTAAGGAGGCGGAACCCTAACCTGTTTTCTGCATAGGGGTTCAAAAGGCTTCCACTTCTTCTCTCTGCTCTTGCTTATGATTTAGTTTAGTTCTAGTTTCTGTCACTAGATTAGCTTAGTTTAATTTACCGTTCTGTTTACTTGCATTTCCCTTTCGTTTTTCCTGTTTTCTAATAGTAGGAACCTACCCTTGTGCCCTATAGGCACAAGGGAGTCATTCCTGCTCCTGCAGTGAGGAGAAATCCTCACTACAAGGGGGACCTCAACTCGCTCAGTTTTATTCGTCTTGGATCAAGGGGTTTTCATTAGTTTCATTGTGATCTATGATTACTTCATTTTACTTTCTTGTAGGATTCAATTTCTTTATCTTGTATTAGCAAATCTGATATGGTTGACGTTTGCTCATGCAGGTTAGGGGGCGCATTGGTGGCTTGGAGCTTGCATATGCCATAGAAATCATGAGGATCTTCCAGAATTGATCGGGATAGCTAATATCATCATTGTTAAATACTTCTACAAGCTTTTCCAGGTAATATCTAATAGGTAAGTCTCTTCTTTTCAGATCTTATTCCATTGTACCTTGCTTTACTTCAATTTTTTTTGAAAACTCCTAAAATACTAAAAACCCTAAAAAGCAATAAATCTAGGAATCGTCCGATCTTTGGCCAAACCATTTCTGGGTTTCATATATCAGGCCTCCCCTTAACAAAATCAATTACGACACTGGTCAAACTCCTGCTGGTTTGACCTAGATCTGATTTTTTGCCAGAAAACTGCATAACCCCCCATTGAAAATTTGACCTACTAGGGTTTTTATTTTTTCTAAATTTTGACTTCACAGACTGATAGATCAGGTCCCACATAGTACAAATCAACCCTAATGTTGTCCAAATTCTTGGTTGTTTGACCTAGATCTAATTTTTTGACTAAAACAACCCTAGTGCCCTCACTAAAAATTGGACTTTTTCAGAGGTGACTTTTTCTGAAATCTGACAAGATAGGCTGATAGATCAGGGCTTAAGCATTCCAGAACACCCCCAATGCTGATATAGTTCCTTCTGGTTTTCCCTAGATATGAAAAATTGGTTTTCAGCCCCCCTAGCCCCCTCATCAAATTTTGACTTTGTCCGGATCTGATTTTTCTGTTGATTTTCTGATTTGGGCTTGTAGATCAGGTCACCCTGACCTCATTTCTCCTTCAACAATGAGTTATTAGCTTCTAGGTGACCCTAGAACTACAAATCTGTCCTTGTAAGCCCTAGCGCTAGCCTCCCATTGAGCTATTTTTTCTTGTATCTTAGCTTCTTTGGACCAACTATTTTCTGGGTTCATAGATCAAGGTGTATCCCAGGTGGGTTCACTGAAACATTAGGTTGTTTCTAACTCCATTTCCCAATAGACATAAGGCACTGATCTCCTAGCTAGCGCTAGTCCTATCCCTTAAGATCTCTTCCCATTCTCTTTGCCAACACTCATTGATAAGTCCAGTCAACTATCTTTCATTGAGTCTGTCTCCTTGGTACTAGATAGTCCCAACACTGTTGTTGCTCACCCTGTCATAGTTACGTTTCCCAAGTCAGTGGTCATCTTCAACGGTTGCTAGTACCTAAACCCTAGAGCTAGGGTTTCCATTTACCTTGCACCTTAAATATCCTGAAGCCCCATCTGATATTTTTATGGTCTCTAGGTCTGATCTCTCCTGTCGGGAGCAGATCTGGGTCTCCCCCATTGTCATCTTGGACTAGGATAACATAAAGTGAAGGCTGCCTTGATTGGCATGACAACCATCCATTTGGGAGTCTAGGCAGTTGTGGTTCCACCCCTTAGTTTCTGGCCCCTCTACCATCCATCCTGGATCCACCTCACATGGGCAACTACAAGGCGGGTGATAACAAATTGTATTGCATGTTCAAAATTGGAAAAAATGACCAACATATCAATGACCACTTTGCCTTAATTCTCATTCCCCTAAAAAACAACAACCATGTGTGAGGGTAGTTGTTTATGGAGGCATATAGTGTCATTCTCCTTGTGTAATTTTGATAATAAATAATAGTAGTCTTCACACTCTCTAAATTCCCTATTCCTAATCTATCCCTAGAAACTTAATATAGCCATAGAAACCCTAGAAACCTAATCCATTCCTTGAAACTCTAGAAACATAATATTTACCAGTAAACACTAATCTATTCCTAAAAGCCTAATCTAGAAACCTAGAAACCCAAGATAGCCCATATTCACTAATTTATCTCCCTCCTTCAAAATCCTAAATTATTTTTCCAAATTGATGTAAGGGATATAATAAATTTGAATCATTCTTGTCACCAAGACCTAAGTGACAATAGAGGGTTGCAGTTGATTGTAAATATCAATAGAAATGTTGATCGCCCCTTTACTAGGCACAACTATTAATCGAGGTAAGGGGTTTTGAAAAATCATCTTATATGCCTCCTCTGTATGTAGTCTTAGATTATACACCTATGGGAAGGGAATACCATGATTGATTATTGTTCTCATATCTATGAAGATTGAAAAATGAGGATTTGTGAAGAATTAAAGGCTCATTCGACGCAAAAATGGCTTCCAACCAAAATATATAGAACATTTTGTCAAACTCAAAAATTTCAAGTGAAGTAAGTGTGGGTACTGACTGATTTTGGAGGAATTGCATCCTTTGAGGATTCTCAACCTCATCGACGGCCTCCTTGATTTCCTCTGTGACCTCCTCAACCTCCTCAACCTCCTCTATGAAATCCTCAACTGCCATAACCTCCTATGCGAACTCCTAGACCTATTTTGGGAACTTCGTGTTGACCTATGTAAACTCCTTAACCTCCCCAACCTGTTCTATGAACTCCTTAACCCCCTCGAACTCCTTTGTGAATTACTTCACCTCCTATGCGACCTCCTAGATCCACCTCTTATGTGAAATCTATGACCTCTACGAGTTCTGGTGAGAGGGAAGCTGAAGTGTTGGATCTCAATTTAAATCCTCCCAAAGAAGAGTGTTCAGACCCTATTAAACTCAACTTATGGATAGGTATTGGAACCCCGCGAGTGCTATTTATCTGTGCATGGTGTTGAAATGACAAACGATCTGTCAATAAAACCCGCACTTAAACCTCTAACCCGCATTATTATATAGTGACATGTAATAATATTATAAAAACATGTGAGAAATTTGACCACAGGAGAATTTAGGAACGTTAGAGAAACTCACAACTCAAATTTGGTGTAAAACCAACAAAAACCATTAATTGAGAAGCAAACTACACACACAAATGCGAACATAACCAGGTTATTTTTGACTGTCTAACATAAAAAAATGTTAGTATCAGGTTTATATTACATCATAAGAGTTTCATGAGGCTTTGGAATCCCAATGTGAGTGTAGAAGTCAAAATTTCCAAATTGGCATCGATCCCCCCTAGGCGGGCCAATCACAATCCAAATAATCCCAAACAACCACGAATTTCTAACTAGACATGGCTGAGATGATGTGGGGTAATTTTTACACCTTGGAATGCATGGGTGTGGAAATGTGGGTTGTATAGAGTCTCAAGGTGGAATTAAATGCACCAAACCAAGCAAAAAATGGACAAAATCCACCTCTAGCGCTCCTACTCAACCAAGATGTCCACATTCAATGAATGGGAGCACACCAGAAATGATGAGGGTACACATGTGTCTGGTTGACTGATTTGGAGTGCTCATGTGGGTGTGAATGCCCCAATTTTACTTGGCATTTGTCCAACTAGGCACCCTTAGTCCAAAAACATAGTATATTAATGCAAAATGCAATAAAATTGACTAAGTAGTGAAAATAAGGTATTAGTGAGTTGGATTACTGTTCTAAAACCCTCCCTTAATCCAAAAACTAAGTACAAATCATAAAATGAAGGAGGCCTTAGAAACAATGGCTCAAGTCATCTCAATTACATAATTCAGAAATTTTATTTGCCCATATAAACCGAGGAAAAGAAGGAAAACGACATGGGAAAAAAGCCTTCCCTCAAGAATGGAAATGGGGCTGAAACCTACAACAAATAGCAGAAAATCACCATCCTTCACTCACCCCAATCAAATATCTCAGGTAAGTGAAGGTCTTCTCTGTGAAAACCTTGGTGAAAATGTCGGCAGTTTGCTCGGTGGATGGGCAATACTGTAGTGAAATCACCCTATCATGCACTAAGCCCCGGATGTAGTGCATATGGATCTCAATGTGATTTTTCCTTTGCATGTGAATTGGATCAATATATATTTTGATGTCACTTTTATTTTCTACCCAAATGTTGGTTGGAGAATCAATTGTGACACCAAATTCCCGAAGAATTCCCTACAACCAAACACATTGTGTAGCAGCATTGACTTCTACCTTGTACTCGGCCTCTGCCGATGAAAGTGAAATGGTGTGTTGTTTCTTAATTGACCAGAAAATGGGACCTTCAGCAAGAATAAAGACAAAACTTGAATTTTACTTCCTGTCAGTGGGATCTTCAGCCCAATTTGAATCAGAAAATCCAGCTAGTTGAAGTGAGGAACTAGTTAAGTAGTGCACCCTAAAATTCTCTGTACACTGGACATACTGAAGAATTATTTTTTATTCCCTCCAATGGAGCTCATGTGGCTGGTGCATATGTATTGATACATAAATTACAACATAAGACAAATCAGGTCTTGTGTGTATGAGATAGAGCAAGCTTCCAACTAGTTTCCTATAGAGTGTAATAGCTACCAATGGAGAATTGCCAAATTCATGCATTTTGATGCCAGAAAGAAAGGGAGACATGGATTCCTTACACTCAGCCATGTTAAAATTATTTATAAGGTCTAAAGAATACTATGGTTGACTTAGCTTGATACCCCTTTCACTTTGCTCAATTTCCAAGCCCAAAAATTGTCTTAACAATCCTAGGTCAGTCATGGCAAATTCACTATGCAAAGATGACTTAATTGAACCAATTGAAGTGGTGCAGCTACCTGTAAAGGGAATGTCATCAAAATAAAGAACAATAAACTGAAAAATAACATCATGTTGCTTCAAATACACATTGGGTTCTGATTTTCATCTAGTGAAACCAATAGAGAGAAAAAAGGCATCCATTTTTTCATACCAAGCCCTGGGGGATTGCTTGAGTCCATACAATGATTTCTTGAACCTACATACCAATGAAGGATCCTCTTGGAAACCTTCAGGTTTCTACATATAAATCTCTTCCTTTAGGTCACCATGCAAGAATGCACTTTTAACATACATGTGGTGAACTTGCCAACCCTTACTAGCTGCCATTGCTAGAACTAGTCTTATGGAGTCCATCTTTGCAAACGGTGCAAAGGTCTCTGTGTAATAAAAACCATGGAACTGAGAATAGCAATTAGAAACTAATATTTCCTTATGTTTCATATCTGAACCATCAGCAGCCATTTTGGTTTGGAAGACCCACTTGCATTGAACAAGCTTCCTCTTGGGAGGAAGGGGAACCAATTCCCATGTCTTGTTTTCTTGGAGGGACTGAAATTATTCTTCCATTGCTGTTTGAAATATGGGGAATTAAAATATTGCTGATATGTATGAGGATCAGAACCAATCAGCATATTACAATTATTATCAAGATCACTATCACTTGCAAAGGAAGCATTACTAGTTTGTGATTTAGTCTTCCTAGGTTCATGGGGATTTCCTCCCAATTCCCCTGCAGCTTGAATGATTTTTTCAGCCCACTTGGGCATTGACGGTGAGTCACATACAAAAATATCATGTTCAAACATATACATTTCAGACATATCAGAAAAAAATAGCATGTATTATCACTTACATCTTCGAATGGTTGAGGAGAGGAGCATTTCCCCGGTGCAAGCTCGAAATTTGGAATTGGCTCTTCTTCAAATTTCACACTTCTTTCAACAAATGTATTGCAAGTGGAAGTGTCAAATAGTTTGTATCCTTTAGAATCCTCACCATAACCAACCATAATGCAATCCTTTCTTTGTGGCTGCAAGGCCTTCCTCTTTCAGAAGGGATTCTAGCCAGGATCTAGTTCCAAAAATCCTGAAATTTGAGACATTTGGTTTTTGGCCAAACCATGCCTCGTAAGGTGTCTTTCCTTTTACTGATTTGTGGAAGGTTCTATTTTGTATGTGTGAAGCACAAATAATTTCCTTGGCCCATATCTTGGGACTTATATCCCTTTCTTCTATCATGCAAGTGGCCATCTCCTTGAGAGATCTATTCTTCTTCTCGACCACACCATTTTGCTGAGGAGTGTAGGGAGTTGAGTGTTGTATTTGGATGCCACACTCCTCACAAAGGTGATTTAGGTTCTTGTTTACATAATACTTCCCATTATCAGTCCTAAGGACCTTAATCTTATTCCCACTCTGATTTTCTACCAATGCCTTCCAAATCTTTAATTGTTCAAAAACTTCAGACTTCAATTGGAGGAAGAACACCCAACAGAATCTTGAGTAATCATCTATAAATGTAAGTACATAACTTTATCCACCATATGATGGAGTGAGAAATGGAACAATGATATCTGAGTGTACCAACCAAAGTGGTTGTGTGTCTCTCCTTTCCATCCCCTTCTCATAGATTCTCTCTGGATGCTTCCCAACTACACACCCAATGCATGCTCCATTTCATGATTTGATTTGTAGAAGTCCTTCCACCATCTCATCTCTGTGTAGTGCTTGGAGTTACTTGTAATTCATATGACCAAGCCTCTCATGCCATAGCTTGGAAACCTCACTTGCATGTGAGAGAAGTGCTTGATCATTGGAAGTGGGGAGGAAGTTTGAAAATTTGTACATCCTCTCATGATGGCGTGCATACCCAATTGCAATGACTTGGTCTGTTGAGATTTCTACAATCTCTACCATGTCTGGATTGAATGTAACTCTATTTTCCTCTCCTCAGATGGGTCATTTGATAGACTGAAAACATATTTTCTACAAGATATGGTACATACAATACATCACTGAAGTAACCATGATCTAAGCCAATCCTCCCAATCCCCTTGGTATGGATTTATGAATCATCCCCCATTCGAGCTGCTGGGCCAACATTCGAACTCATGGAGGAGAAGAGCTCTATTTTGGATACCATGTTTTTGGTAGCCCCTGAATCAATGATAAAAGATGAATATTTAGAGGTACCTGCTACCAAAGCATGGCATTTCTCCTTTCCATATGAACTGGAGCTGCCATCCTTCTTCCTTGCGTTGTCAGGGACTTGAATGTTGTTCTTCTCCAGCAGCTGTGCCATCTGGTCAATGGTATATTTCATGCATGATCTCTCTGGATGCCATCCCTTGTGGATATAGGTTCATTTGGACTTCTATTTTCCTCTCTTGTCCTTCTCTTTGGGAGGATTCAAACTTCCATCACTGGATTTGGGTTTTTCTGGTTTCTTCTTCTCTGGCAGCTTCAAATTCTTGGGCTTGGGCTTCCCCTTTGGGGAACTTGAAACTCCCATGGCTAAGGCTTGATCCTTAGTCTTAATGGTTACCATTTGGAATATCTTGTCTTGATCCTAAGTGAGTGACTCCATGAAGCTATCCAGACTTGGCATTTGCCAGTTTCGAAGTGTTAACTTTCCAGAGTGAAATGCGCTCACAAAAATTGAGAACTCTGGCCCCAACTTCGAAAGGATGGATAAAATCAACTGGTCTTATTTATTATCAATGCCACATTGTTTTAGCTACAACACAAGGACTTAAACTTCGTGAGGAAGTCCTAGATAGTTTCAAAGTGTGTTGGGCTCAAGCTGATAAGTTCGTTCTCAAGCTGGTGACCTCTCAGTTCATCAGTTTTACCAAACAATCTCTCTAGATTTACCTAGACTTCATTGGGTGTGTTTAAACTGTCTATTCAGAACAAGAGATCTCTTGATATTCTCATGCATAACAATCCATATGCCTCATACAATCTGTTGAAGTACTTGGATTTCTCAATAACAGAGTTTGGCTCCACCTCAGTGCCCATGGTAACTCCGTAGAGGCATTTGGCTCTCAATTGAATCACCATCTCTACCTTCCAATCGAATAAGTTGAAAGGTGTTATCAATATGTGGGTAGATTCCATTTCTTCCTGCACTAATGGTGATGAATTTTTCCGAATGTCCTGCAAAACAACTCGATTTTATCTGGAATTTCTCTAAAAATGTAGCTCAAAACGCTTTGGATTGATCTGCAACTCAATAAAATCCAACAGGATCTGATACCATGTGATAAATTCGACCCACGGAATAATATAGGACCGTTAAAGAAACTCACAAATCAATTTTGGTGCAAAACCAACAAAAAACCATTAATTGAGAAGCAATTTACACACACAAATGTGATCAGAACCAGGTTATTTTTGACTGTCTAACATAATTTTTTTTTAGTATTAGGTTTATATTACATAATAAGAGTTTCATGAGGCTTTGCAAGCCCAATATGAGTGTACAATTCAAAATTTTCCAAATTGGCATCAATCCCCCCTAGGTGGGCCAATCACGCTCCAAATCATCCCAAACAACCACGAATTGGTGACTAGACATGGCTGAGATGATGTTGGTAAATTATTACACCTTTTCATGCGTGTTTGTGGAAATATGGGTGGTTTAGAGTCCCAAGGTGGCATTAAATGCACCGAATCAAGCAAAAAATGGACAAAATCCACCTCTAGTGCTCCTTGTCAACCAAGCTGTCCAAATTCAATGAATGAGAGAAGACTAGCAATGATGAGGGTGCACATGTGTATGGGTTACTGAGCTGGATTTCTCATGTGGGTGTGAATGCCCCAATTTGACTTGGCATTTGTCCAACTAAGCACCCTTAGTCCAAAAACATAGTATATTAATGCAAAATGCCATAAAATTGACTAAGTAGTGAAACTAAGGTATTAGTGAGTTGGATTATTGTTCTAAAAAACCATCTAATATTTATTAGTAGCTAAGGGTTCATAGTTAGGTTGTATGGGTATAGGTTAAAGGTTCATAGTTAGGGGGTATGTATAGAATTTAATGGTTCACAGATGGAGAAGCTCATTCGAAAAGGAGCATCAGCATACATGATCCAATGGAATCAAATGGAAGGATAAGAATGTGAACATAACAAGCTCAAAGAAGAAATCCAAAAATTACTCCAGAGATATAAACAAATATTTAAAGTCTTACCAATGCAGCTACCACCTGAAAGAAGTATAGAACACATAATCGAGGTTAAATCAGGGGCGAACCCCATCAAGGTTAAACCTTATTGGTATCCCCACCATCACAAAATGGAAATAGAAAGGTTAGTACAATAATTATTAAAGTGTGGTGTCATCACCAAGAGCAGAAGCCACATGCAGCTCCAGTCGTGTTAGTATGAAAGAAGGACGAGTCATTCAGGCTATGCATTGATTATCGAGGATTAAACAAAATAACGATTAAAAACAAATTTCCAATTCCATTCATCAACGACATGTTGGATGAAATTCATGACGCAAAGTATTTTTCAAAACTTGATTTAAGATCAAGTTACTATCAAATTAGGGTCCGATTAGAAGATATCGCAAAGACTGCTTTCCAAACTCATGAAGGACATTATGAATTCAAAGTAATGCCTTTTGGGTTAACTAATTCCCTTTCCACATTCCAAGCAACTATGAATGAACTATTTCAGCCCTACTTAAGGAAATTTGTGTTAGTATTCTTCGATGACATCCTTATATACAACAAGACATGGGAAGAACATTTGAAGCAACTAGAAAAGCTTGTATCTCTTTTGAAGGAAAACCAATTCTATGCAAAGAAGTCAAAATGCACATTTGAGAAGCAAGAAGTAGAGTATCTCGGTCATATAATATCAAAGAAGGAGTCAAGGAGGACCCAAGAAAGATCCAATCGATGAAAGAGTGGCCCCAACCCAAGAATGTTTCAAAATTACGAGGATTTTTGGGATTAACAGGTTACTATCAAAGATTCATCTAGAACTATACACATTACCGTTAGGTGGAGTGGATATCGTTCTAGGAGTCCAATGGTTACAAACATTGGGAACATACTCTGCTAATCACCAAAAACACTTTATCAAGTTTAAATGCCAAGGAAAAAATTATAAACTACATGGTTTCCAACCACCAGACACCTCATTTCATAACCTAACTTAGTTAACCTAATTATTTAATGATTATCTTATTTTATGTTTGTTACAGAAACTCATTGACTTCTTATCCCTAACTACATAAGTACTTGTAACCCCTATCCCCCACCTTAAAATACACGCCCTCTAACTATGACCAAGTGCTAATATATACCCCCCACCTAAAACTGAATATACCTTAAGTTTTACCCTTGAATACCATTTAAAATTGACCCCTAATAATAATATATATAAATTGTAAATCCCTAACTCCTACCCCCATGACATGACCAAACTCCATATCCTTTCACTTGATATAAAACCCATACTCCTTAATATTAATTTGTTTTACTAACTACATAGTCATAATCATGACACAACAAAAACACATACCCCTTACCTTAACCCAAACATCTCTACAGCTAACTACATAAACCATAATCCCTTTCCTTCTCGTAACTTTGTACCTCATAAGTACCTTGTAGGAAAAAACTTGAAACGACGACGATAAAAACTTCCTAGACAAATATTCCCTATTTATGTCACGTGATTCCACATTGGCCCACAGTTAAGCTACAAAGACAAATGCAATGACCTAAATTGATTTACATAAATATATCATGATAAAGATTTGATTGGTGGAATATACTTTGTTAAACTTTAGAAGGGACCATTTGAAGAAGGGTGCAAAAGATAAAAAAAAATGGAGCTTTGTGGATTGAGTTATGCTAGTTGGATTGTTTAACCTTTAATAAATACATAAATTTGTTTTTTAATATTATTTTGAGAATATGAATTCAAGTAAAATGAGACGTATTTGGTGTTGTAACCTTAAGGATATAAATGACCAATATATAAAAATTAACAATTAGAAAAATAAGATTATTTTCAATTCTACACATCACTGAAAACAACCCTATGGCTTCCACTTTTGAATGAAACAATTGGATGTAAGCTTGAGCTTCATCCAAATCCATGAATCCCATTTTTGTTAACTTAATGGATTATTACACAATACAAAGTGCATTTTCACACCTCTGTGTTAGTAAGGCTTTTTATGTTGGATGATGGTATTATAAATTCGGTATTATGTATTCCAACAAGAAAGTAAATAAAATATAGGAGTATCATTGCAAATATGAACAATGGTTCCACTATTATGAAACAAGGCACTTTAAGGTTTTTTCAAAGTTGAAATTCATAATAATTTTAATAATATTCCAAATATTTTTTGTCAAACACATTATAGATGTGATATTGTTGAAGTCACATTCCACATGCACACAAATTTTTTTAAACTGCAATTTATTTTTCCATATGTATAGTTCATACTAATTCTCCATAAAGTAATATATATTGCACAAGGTTATCTTAGACTTATTGACGTTGCAACAAATTAAGGTCATGTTAATTTGGTTGCAAAATGGATAGTACTGGACTAATAGATTTGAATATTTTATCATAGAAAGGAGTTGGAAACCAACCATAACTCTACACAATCAATAATTATACATGAGAAATATGGAGCAAATGTAGAATTCATCGATAAAGTGAAAAGTACAAGAATGTTTTAATATTGAAGGTTAAATTAAACCTCTGAGATTAGCACAAAACCATCTATCTACCAATAAAACACTTAACATTCTAAAGTTAATTTACCATGTTGAATTTTCATGCTACAAGGCCAACTATGTCTAAAAAATTAACCTTCAAAAACTTATTCTACAAGATCTATTGTTATAAACAAAAACTAGAGAGAAGTGATCAATATTCTTCTGCATAGTTTTAATGGGGGTGTTGATAATTAGTTTGTGCATATCTATCTCTCTCATATTTACAATCTAGCACCAAATTAATACATAATTACTTTCCAAAATATAGAAAAAATACTAAAGTGTATTAATGGTTTGTCTATTGAAGAAGCACTGCAAGCACAATTTTAAAAAGTTTCAATGTTGACCCCGTGTAGCACATTAATTAATCTATAGGTATGGTTTTTGATGCTCGAATTGTTAGTGTCAGTCATGTTTGAGTTTGGAAACCCTCCCACAATGTTGATGCATGCCTATAGTCTAACCATGCCAAATTTCAGTCCAAGCAAGCACAAATTTTAAAAAATTCAACGTTGGCCCCATGCAACACATTAATTAATATATAGGTATGGTTTTTGATGCTCAAATTGTTATTGTCAATCATGTTTGAGTCTAGAAACCCTCCCACAACGTCAATGCATGCGTCTTGTCTAACCTTGCTAAATTTCAATCCAAGCAAGAACAAATTTAAGAAATCTCAACGCTGGCACTGTGTAGCACATTAATTAATATATAGGTATGGTTTTTGATGCTCAAATTGTTAGTTTCAGTCATGTTTGAGTTTGGAAACCCTCCCACAACATCAATGCATGCGTCTATTCTAACCATGCAAGATAAAACTTAACCATGCACCCATCCACTCAACCTACAATGCAATATCCTACACCATGGATGTCATGGTCATCGCCTCCAAATAAACCAACTCATTGGTCCCCAAAATGGAGAAATACTTACCCAGAGAATCAGTTCCCTCACCCATAGTTTCAACAGCCACAACTCCAAATCCCTGCTAACCCTGCACTAATTAATGTGCCATTACAACCTCGGTTTCCTACTCAACCTAATCCTAAACCCAACAATAAGGTAGTGCAACAAATTGAACCATTTAACATGCCATCTTATTCTATCATCCTATTCCATGAAATGAATTACATTTACGCTATGGGAGGGTGGTGGAACCCATTCTATTCAAGGATGTTCCATCCCTTATGACTGAAGAAAGAATCCCTGAATAGGTGGAAGTCCTAATTAGTACAACAATCCCCGTTCTCGAGGATGCTGAAACACATGTTGAAACACCTGATGAAACACCTGTGGAGACACACATTAGGAGTTGCAATCCTGCGAAAGTTGCCGAAGGATGGGTCATCCTAACTTCAACCATATCATATCCAACATAGGATAAATTCACCATATAAAACACATTCCAATGGCCAAGTGGAAAGTATAAATAAAGTGATTGAAGTTGTTCTTACAAAAACTATAAAGAGTCATCGTAGGGACTGAGACAAAAGACTTCCGAAAGCACTATGGGAATATATAACTACATGGCACAATACCACATGGTTCTCTCCTTATGAATTAGTGTACGGGAAAAATTCCGCCTTCCCTGTTGAATTTGAGATTATAATTTTGAGAACTTATTTAGAAGCAAACATGGATTTAATTGTGAAAATTGAACCCAAGTGATAGAACAATTGCACTCACAAAATTGCTAATCAAACATGCAAAATTACAAACAAAGGAGACTGGAATTGGAGCATAACACTAATATGTATTGAATAAGTGTACAATATCCAACCTTATGAAGTCATAGGCTACTGAAATATATAATTACATGAGAGATTCGAATGCATAAGGATGCCATTCGAAATAGTCAAAAAGTAGGCTTACTATATCTAGTCAAATCCCCCATAGGTGCATAAAGCAGTTTCCAAATCTACCTAGAGGCTCACAAATTGGCAAAGTCAAGTAGGTAAGATAATAAGTGATGGAAAGACAAATCATACATGCTTTTATTAGGAGAAAAGAATCTAGGATGATGAGGGCAAAAAACAAGTCAACTACACCTAGTCTTACTTTCCCTTTTACCATAAATCTCAACAAAGCAGGAAACTTAGCAGAAAAAGAAGATATGCACTGGGGAGGATCTGCAATAAAGAAGATATGCTAAATATGGATTCCAGGAGGTTTCCTAGGTGCTCCATGACTCAGTTTTAGCAAGTTTGACTTCTAGGACATGTGGAAGACAACTTGCATAGAGTGGAATATAGGAAACTAGGCAAATAAGACAAAAATGGATTAATTAATGTCTAAGGTAGCTAACTATGGGTTGATTATTCTAAAACCCCCCTTAAGCCTAGATTTATAAGTAAATATCAGAAAACTATAGGGCCTAGCAACAAGTCCTAGTCACCCTTTACATACTACATGTCCATTTAACCAAGGAAAGAGGCAAAAACCCAGTGGGAAAATCCTCCCTTAAACATGGACAATAAAACAAAATTTGAAAATATTGTCATCAATCATGCTTCGCAGCATGATCAGAAATCTACAGCAGTGATTTGAGATTGCTGAATGTCTTCTCACAAAAAACTTTGGTGAAGATGTTTGATACTTGTTCTGAAGATGCACAGAAGAGTAGGTGAATGGTGCCATCATGCACAAGCTGTCTGATGTAGTGCATATGGATCTAAATGTGTTTGGTTCTCTGTCTTTGAACTGGATCATTGCAGATTCGAATGGTTCTTTGGTTATCACAATAGATAATAGTTGAAAACTTTGATTCAAATCCACGCTCACCAAGTATCCCTTGCAACCATAAATATTGACTTGCTGCATTTATAACTCCTTTGTACTCTGCTTTTGTATATGTGAGTGCTATGGCACTCTGTTTCTTTCTTGACCAGTTGATTGGTCCTTTAGCAAGCATGAACACATATCCTGATGTTGACTTTCGATCTGTGTTGTCACCTACCCAATCACTGTCAGTAAACCCAATCAAATCAAGATCAGATTTATCTTTGTAGAAGATCCCATGAGTTTTTGTTCCTTGAACAAAGTTAAGGATCCTTTTGGCTGCTCTCCAATGGATCTCATGAGGCTGATCCATGTATCTTGAAGCCACACTTACTGCATAAGTAATATCAGGTCAAGTGTGTGTAAGGTACAACAAACACCCAATCAATTTCCTATACAGTGTATTTTTTACCATAAGAGAAGAACCTACTTCTTCAAGCTTAACTCCTGAAAGGAAGGGAGTCTTGTTTGGCTTGCAATATTTCATGTTGAACTTGTTCAACAAATCTAAAGCATACTTGGAATGATGTAATTTTATTCCATGTTGGGATTGAGCAATTTTGAGACCCAATAATTGGCTCAACAACCCCAAATCAGTTATAGAAAATGCATGGTTCATTGCATCCTTCAAGGAGGCAATTTCTTTCTTTGAACTTCCTGTAATCAGAAGGTCATCCACATACAAGAAAATAATCATCAAAGAACCATGAATCAGCTTCAAATAAACATTAGGATCAAAATTGCATCGAACAAAACTCAATGACAACAGAAAGCCATCAATCTTGGCATACCAAGCCCTGGGGGCTTGCTTGAGCCCATACAATGATTTCTTTAACCTGCACAAAAAATATGGATTAGACACAAAACCTTGAGGCTGCTTCATGTAAATATCTTCAGTAAGATCTCCATTTAGGAAATCACACTTTACATCCATGTGATGTACCTCCCACTGCTTCGAAGCTGCAATGGCTAAGGCTAGCCTGATGGAGTCCATCTTTGCCAATGGTGCAAAGGTTTCATTGTAGTAAATACCATGTACTTGTGAATAGACCTTGGCTACAAATCTTGCCTTATATTTCAAAGGTAAACCATCAGCAGCAAACTTAGTTTTGAAAACCCACTTACATTGAACTAGCTTCCTCCTCGGGGGAAGATCAACCAGTTCCGAAGTGTTGTTCTTCTGGAGTGAGCTGAATTATTCTTTCATGGATGATTTCCATATTGGATCATGTGCTACATCTTCATATGTCTGTGGGTCTGATTCAACCATCATATAGCACTTCTGTGCAAAAAAAGGGTCTTTCATACACAGGGCACTCTCAAACTGAGATCTAGTCCTCCTAGGATCACTAGGATTTCCAGCTAGTTACCCAACTGCATGAATGGTATTTGCTGACCATTTTGGTCTTGTAGGACTGTTAGGATCTGCAATTAAATAATCATTATCAGACATATCAGAATCAACAAACTCATTTGTCTCTTCACTTACATTCAATGGTTTTGGTGGTGAAGAAGACTCTCCAACTTCAACTGCTGCTAAAGGCTATTCTTTGAATTGAACACTTCTTTCAATGAAGGATTTGTTTGTGCTCAAGTTGATCATATTTTACCCTTTTCAATATTTAGAATACCCAAAAAATAGGCACTCTTGGCTTTGGGGCTGCAAAGCCTTTCTCTTTTCAGTTGGAATTCTAGCCCAAGCCTTTGAGCCAAAAATCCTGAAATGGGTCACATCTGGCTTGTGCCCACTCCAAGCTTCGAAAGGAGTCATACCATCAAGATTTTTATGATGCACCCTATTTTGGATATAGGATGCATAGTTTATAGCCTCAACTCAAAACTTTGGTGGCAAAGTCTTAGCCTCAATCATACAGGTTGCCATCTCCTTCAATGATCTGTTCTTTCTCTCAGCAACACCATTTTGCTGTGGTTTGTAAGGGATTGAATGCTGCATATGAATACCTGCATCTTCACAATATTTAATGAACTCAAACTTAACATACTCACCACCATTGTCAGATTTGAGGATCTTGAGTCTCCTCCCAGACTGGTTTTCAACCAAAGATTTAAAGACTTTGAAGAAGCCAAAAAATTCAGACTTATGCTTCAGGAAGTAAACCCCACAATACCTGCAAAATTGATCTATGAAGGTCAATGCATATTTGGCTTGACTCATTTACATATGAGGAAATGGACCAGCAACATCACCGTGGATCAACTCAAGAGGTGTAGAGTTTCTCTCATGACTAGCTCTCTCAAATTTATGCTCTTGGTGTTTTCCTAGGATACAACCTTGACAGACTCCCTTGGGAAACTTAATCTTTGGTAACCCTATGACCATTTATTTTTCACTTAGATCAGAAAGATACTTATAGTTAATATGGCCAAATATTTCATGCCAAAGCTTGCTTTCCTCATTAGCATGAATCAGAAGAGCAGATGGGTTTGAGTAGGGTAGAAAATGTGAAAACATGTATACCTTCGAAGTGTGATATACAACTCCTTTTGCAATGAATTTACCATTTGAGATATCTATGATCTCAATATCATCGGGGGAGAATATGATCTTCTTTGGAGACCTTGTGTGAGTCATCTGATACACTGAAAAGAGTTTAGAGGCAATACCTAGAACATACAATACATTACTGAACTTACCATGGTCAAGATAAATCCTTCCTTTACCCAAACTGTCAGTGAGACCTTTCAACATGTCAAGAGAGGAGATGCCTCCTTGGTAGAAACCATATTTCTTGAAGTTCCAGAGTCCATGATGAAGCTAGGTGAGCTTGATGTGCTAGCAACCAAAGCATGTACTCTCTCTCCGTCCTCTGAATAATTTGATCCTCCTTCCCTCTTCTTTGAGCAATCAGGAAGGGAGATGTTATTCTTCTCCAGGATTTGGGTCAACATGTCAATTTGCTTCTTCATGCAGGAGCTTTCAGGATGATAGCCCTTACTGCAGTATGCGCACTTGCTCATTTCTCCGTTGTTCTTCTTCTTCTGGAAGTTCTTATTGGAGCCTTGGGGCTCCTCTTGAGACTTGTTCTTGTCTCTCTTTTGCTCATGTGGCTTCTTAGCTTTCTTCTTGACTTTTGAATCCACCCTTGAATGTCCAGCAACCAAAGCTTAGTCTTTGGAAGGTTTGATGGTGCCCATCATCACTAGTTTATCTTGTTCTTATGTGAGGGATTCCATGAACTCTACAATCTTAGGAATCTTCCAGGCTCGAGCTTTCAACTTCGTGGCATGGAAGGTCGAAACAAACACTGAATAGTCAGGGCTAAGCTTCGAGAGTATGGCCAAAACTAGTTTCTCTTCCTTCTTTTCAATTCCACACTGTTTTAGCTACAAAAAAGGGCTTTAAACTTGGAAAAGTAGAGTTGCATGGATTCAAAGTTGCTGGGACTCAAAGAGATCAATTCATTCTGGATTTGATGTCCTCTCATCTCATCTATCTTACCAAAAATCTCTACAAGCTTCTCCCATACTTCATTAGGTGATGTCAATCCATCAAGTTGGAAGATGAGGTCTCTTGATATGCTCAGGCATAGAAGGCCATAGGCCTCATCCCTCCTATTGTGCCATTTAATTTTCTTTGCAGCTGCATTGGGCTCTGCCTCAGTTGCCATAGTCACCCTGTAGAGACCTTTCACTCTCAACAGTATCTCCACCTCTGCTTTCCATTCAAAGAAATTAAATGGAGTCAATATGATCTTCTAAGATTGATCCATAGTTAGAACTGTGCCCTTCAACCCGCAGAATGTGCTCCCAGTCAAGATGTTGAACCTACAATAGCAATATGGAAGGAGATAAATCGATCTACAAAGGCTCTGATACCATGTGGAAATTGAACCCAAGTGATAGAACAATTGCACTCACAAAATTGCTAATCAAACATGCAAAATTACAAACAAAGGAGACTGAAATTGGAGCATAACACTAATCTGTATTGAATAAGTGTACAATAGCCAACCTTGTGAAGTCATAGGCTACTGCAATATATAATTACATGAGAGATTCGAATGCATAAGGATGCCATTCGAAATAGTCAAAAAGTAGGTGTTATCCCTAAATTTGAACCTAGACTACAGGGGTTCAAGCTTAAAGAATTCTTTAAAAAAATATAATTCAATAAAATCAAAATAAAAACTGGGTTGGTATATAATCAAAGATGTAGGAAAATAACATAACCATTAAAGATATGTATGACATAAAATGGAGTACAAAATTCAATATCAAGGGAACTACGAGCACAAATTTATGGAATGAGACTGACTCTGTCACTGAAGATTTGAAAGATAACTGTATTTTATCATAATAATCATGTAATGGAATGTAATTGACCGTATATAGGATAAATCATAAAAAACACAATTCATAAAATACAAAATCAACTCATAATCATAATCATATCAAAGCAGAACCTGTATTGAAGATGCAGAGAGTTTCATGTCATACAGCATACATCAAAATTGGATTCCCATCTCCAATTTCCACACCCTTTCCATATTACAGATTACATTATTTATAAAAGAAAAATACCAAGAATAAGCTATTTCTATTTTCTAGAAGAAATATGGAAAAACTGTCAAAAATACCGAACTGATGGAGTTGTTGAAGTCAGATCTCACTGAATTATCTTTGACTGACGAATCCCCTTCCACTTGTGCATTGAATCTTCTTATGACTACTAAATTTATGCTTGAAAATATGGAAATAAAGCTATTTGATAACTCAACTGCCAACTATTGATGCTATGTGTCCTGGAAATCTGGAAGTGATATTTTTACCAAATCTTCGAATGCCACATGATGTACTATATTGGAATTAAAGATATATTGCATGAACAAAAATCTAAAACCGCCTCTCGATTGACCACTCTAACTTGAATTTGTTGGATTGATCCTTTTCCATTTGTATTTGAAGGATCAAATGATGCCTAAAATATGGGGTTAATTCTATGATTACTAATTTATCTCCTTGAAGATGTTGATCTGATTAAGTTGTTGGCTTAAACTCCTGAACCAATATTTTCCTGCTGTCTCAATATTTCCTGAATTTGCGATCACCATTAACTAAATCTGACCATTTTCCATCATGTCACCTGCATGTGGGCGCACTTCATGGAGTTTCAGAACTCTCTCCATTGGAATTCCTTCCATTTTCAACAAATTAGCCGTGCCAGTTGTTGCAACAATTGTGAAACCAAATTCAATGAATATGTTTGCAATTGCTGGGAGGCTTGGTTTGGTGAAATCATTTAAACTTAAAAACAATGTGCTTGCAAGAGGCAGTTTTTGATTTGCTGCAATTTGTGCCTTAGCAAATGCCTTAGGAAATTTAAAGTCTATGCCCATCACTTCTCCAGTGCTTCACATTTCAGGACCAAGAACCATATCACATCCTTGAAACTTTTCAAATGGAAGGACTGCTTCCTTGACAGATAGATGACTATGTAAAATCGATGTCTTGAAGAGATTTTACTAACATAAGAAGGGCAGCATACTTTGCTAAAGGATGAAAAATTTCCTTAGAGACAAAAGGAACTGTTCGTAATGCCCTAGGATTTGCTTCACATTCACTGTGTATTGGTCTGAAACCCATGATGAAAAGGCAAATGTATGCAACAGATTTATCCATAAGCCACATGGCAACTCCAATACATGGAAGCATCAACAAACTTGTTACTGTATTGATCAGAAGTGATGCTGAGTCCAACCCTATGCCCATATTAGCCAGAAGGACCTCTACACCTACCTCTTCAAGAATTTGAGGTGTATAATATAGAACTCCATTTATACCAGCAAACTGCTCAAGAATTTGGATTCCTATTCCCACAATCAAAGCACGCCTAACCCCTCCTTCAAAGAGATCAGTCCAATTAGGACCTTTGACGGCCATTTCAGAAGGATGTACCATGGCAGGTCCTACCGGATGTTCTTCCAACAGCTCTTTGCCATACAGTGTCGGTTGACTAACTAAGGCTGCTACTTGCATGGGTTCCATTTCACCTAGAGCATTTACACTTGGTAGTGACATCATAGAAGCCCAGTGAGATTGGATACCACTTTCTTGATGTAGATACATTCTTTTGAAGCTTCCCTCCTTAGGTCTTGCTTCTCTTCCCTCTGGTCCTGTCCAGCGCCAAGCCAACTGCCATCCACCACCAATACCCATGCTGCCAAATGAATCAGTGATGTTACCATGTTGTCCACTTATAACACTACTATGACGATGCATGCTCATTGTACTACCATGAGGAATAGGTGGAAACTCCTTCACATATTTGGAATTACCTCTAAATAGGATGTTTGAAATAGAGTTTTGTACAGAGTTTGCACGTGAGAGCGTTTCCTGGTCCCACCTCCCATTGGCGTGTCTAGAAAGTAGAGGACTGTTTGAGATTTTCATCAAGATCACCTGCACTACTGCAGCATCATCTGAACCATAACCCTCACCTGCATTACCTCTTTGAACACTTTCTAGGTCCCACTGATTGTTCTTTCCATCATCTTGCTGTTCTGACAACTTTTTAATAGATGGGAAACCTTCAATGTCTAGGAGCTCCTGCAACTGTAAAAGGAACCATCTATAAATATAGCATAACTCATGAATCTCTTCTATGCTCAAACCTCTTTTCATGGTTGCATAAAGTGCATATATTCGATTTGGACCATGAACTCTTAAGCCATATTTTGAATTTCTTCATATGTAGCTGAAACTTATATGAAACCATTCTATGTGCTGCCAACAATTTATAAATTTTGTTGGAGCAGATCTGATGACAACAGTAAACTTACTAAATCTAGTAAAATCCACCATAGGTGCATAAAGGAGTTTCCAAATCTACCTAGAGGCTCACGAATTGGCATAGTCAAGTAGGAAAGTTAATAAGTGATGGAAAGACAACTCATACATGCTTTTATTAGGAGAAAATAATTTAGGATGATGAGGGAAAAAAACAAGTCAACTACACCTAGTCTTACTTTCCCTTTTGCCATAAATCTCAATAAAGCAGGCAACTTAGTAGAAAAATAAGATATGCGCTAGGGAGGATCTGGAATAAAGCATATATGCTAAATATGGATTCCAGGAGGTTTCCCAAGTGCTCCATGACTCAGTTTTAACAAGTTTGACTTCTAGGACATGCGGAAGACAACTTGCATAGAGTGGAATATAGGAAACTAGGCAAATAAGACAAAAATGGATTAATTAATGTCTAAGGTAGCTAACTATGGGTTGATTATTCTAACATTAATAGAAGCCCAAAAGGACCGTTTGAATCAATTAAATAAGCTTGATGAGAAATGTGCGGCTGCTATACATCACACTTCAGTGATTCAACAATAATGCTCCAAGTGGCATGATAGGTTTATTAAGAAAAATATGTTCCATGAAGGAGTCTGGGCCTTATTATGATTCACGGTTCAAGCAATATTTCAAGGGGAAGTTGCACACCAAATGGTTGGGATCATACCAAGTGGACACAATTTTTGACAACGAAACTATGCGATTGACCACGATTATTGAACAACTGATACCACTATTTTCCACTGGTCATTGGATGCAACACTACTATAAGCCACTATCAAAGGATGCATTTACTTCTCATGTTTCTTCTGATGAAAATTTTCAAGTGGTACAAGAACATGGGTCTCCTCATGTTCCTGAAAATCCTTAATATTTTGCATATCTTCCCTGAAGTTGTATATAAATAAATGTGTCATTTCTCATTCTGTTTTTTTTGTATAGTTTGATAGATGGTTCAATAATTTTTTGATGGGTCGTATTGATGGGTTTTATGTAATATTTGTGTGTAGAGACATGTGAGAAGGACCCAAGAAGAAAAGAAGCAATCGTAATGGGCCAATCGATTGAAAAGATGATAAGTGGTCCTATGCATATTGTTGGAAAATATTGGTGAGGGGAATTGCTTCGATTGGATGAGGCTGTTGAATTTCATTTGGGCATCGATGAATTCTATTCCAACTAAAACTCCGTCAATCTTGCCATTTTTTTTCGAAACTCCACCAGCTTTTCCACCGAAATTCCGCCAATCTTACTGCTTTTTTCCAAAACTCCACCAGCTTTTCGACCGAAATTTCGCCAAATTTTTGCTGAAAGTCCGCCAACCTTACCATTTTTTGCTGAAACTCCACCATCTTTCCCGCCAAAATTATGACAAGTTTTTGATGAAACTTCACCAATATTACCGCTCTTTGTCGAAACTTCACCATCTTTTTCGCCGAAATTCCGCCAATATTACTGCTTTTTGCTGAAACTCCATCAGCTTTTCCGTCGAAATTTCAACAAAATTTTGCTGAAACTCCACCAATCTTACGTCTTTTTGCCTAAAATCCATGAGTTTTTTGCTGAAATTTCTCCAACTTTTTTCTAAAACTCCGCCAATCTTACCACTTGTTGTCGAAACTCCACAATATTTTTCGTCGACTTTTTGGTGAAACTCCGCCAATCTTACCGCTCTTTGCCGAAACTCCACAAGATTTTCCACTGAATTTCCGTCGAATTTTTGATGAAACTCCACCAATCTCTTGGATGAAACAATGTCAGTCTCTCCACTCTTCCACCACCATCTTTCCAGTTTTTTTTCGAGTCATTCATGGAACTGTTGGCTTTCCTCGGGACCAATTAAAATGTGTAATGTAAGATGATCCAAGGGAGGTTTCGATGGGATTGGAAAGTGTTATCACATTGTTGGTTTCAACAGATCTGCTACATTTTCAGAGGAAAATGATGAAGTCGATAATCTTACAAAGTTCTCACCTATGAATTTGAAGTAATTATGGTATGGATAGATTTGATCTTTCTATTTGATGAAGGCTTGTCAAATTTATTAAGCCATGTGATCAGGGACACATTCATCAAATGAATTGACAATAAAAGCAGGCCATTCAGTGCTGATCAAGAATGAATACATCACCACCTTTTTGTACTATTTATTTCCCACCACAATTTTGCCACTCCATGCATTGACCGGTCACACAATCCTGTCCCATGATTAAATTATCTTTCTAGCTGAAATAGCTAACAAATTCCCATTGTTTCAATGTTGTTTCTGCACATTGCAATCTCAATAGCTGAATTTGGAAGTTTCTAAGTGCATAATTTGAGGACTGCTGAAGGAAGTTAATATGGGGGGTTTTGTATTTAGACATTATCCTGCAACGACAGATGCCTTACGTCGGAACATGGAATTCTTGGAAATATTTGAAGAGGCAGGATGGATGGAATATTTTGAGAGAATCAATGGGTTCCATGAAGGAATGTCTCTTTAATTTTCCCACAATATGGTAGGGGACCATTCTAAAGTGGGGGGACTAAGGATTCATGTCTCGGAGCATGTTCTAGAATATGTAATTGGATTTCTAGTTGTTGGAAAGAGATGGTATTTCAAAAGGTGCTCAAATTAAAGTAAAAGGTATTCCTCATGGTAGGAGTGAGTGTTCAAGCCAGGGGACGAGGAACAATATTGGAGACCCTGCCTCGACCGTGGGATTAGGTCACAGTTTTCTTGAATAAGTACATTACCTGTGAAGGTAGGTATTGTGTCATCTATGGTTATGATTTTATGTTTCTTTCTCACTTACGCCATGGCATCTTGATCAATATGCCTTATTACTTAATGAAAAAACTTGAAAACATGGCACATTAGATGTAGAGGTCTCAACACCCCCATGATTTCATCACTAATCATTGTATGATAAAAATACTAATACTTAGAACCCTTAAGTTAAGACATATGTCTTGGGGGCAGTTTGTTACTGGTGCTGTAGTAGGACATGTGGCTATAGAATAAAGTGATAATGGAAGTGAGGGGGAAGACGATAAATGGATCCTATATGTGTTAAGATTTCATATTCTTAGCCAGATATAATTAATATTCAATTCAGTTTCACAATAATAGCATATGCAGGACAACTAAAAGAAGCACAATCACAAGATAGACACAAATTTATCCTGGGAAACCCTCAAGGGGAAGAAAACCCAACAAAACTTCCTCTATATAGATGTATCAAAAGTGCAAAGATAAAACACCAAATATGCGCTCCTTATCCTTTCAGACATGTCTCTCTCTCTCTCTCTCCTATGCACTATACACAAGTGAGTGTGTATGTTCAAATGAGGAACATACCTCCTCTATTTATACTCTTTCTTCCACTTGAATTTTTCACTAACAAGTCGACCCCAACAAACTTACTGGGCTGAATTCACCTAGGAAGACATAAAACAATATTATATTCAGGAGGGTTCTATTGAGCTGACTTACAATGGAGGTTTTACCTCATGACTTTATGATGAACAAATGCAATAGTAACATCCCGACATAGGAATAAAACATCTTCGATAGGTTAGATCAATAAAATACATTTAGAATATTCTTTGAAGTTACAATATTTCAACAACCCCCCTTAACGAGAAGAGTATTCTAATGACAACAACAACATAAACTATAGGAGCAAGGAGAGATAACATTTGCAACATCATCAAGGTGATACATTTATATGTCATTGGAAGTTTTCAACAATCATCATCAACTGGAACAGATACTGTAACATATTCAACACTGTAACATCATCTTCTACAAAACTGAGTGTTCATCTTTGATCTTCATCTTGCAACACTCCATCAATCGATCCTTTGCAGCACTCAATCACTTGGTCCTTTGCAGCACTTTATCACCCGATCCTTTGCAACAACACTTGATATCTCGATCGAGATCATAATCTTCAACCATACTTGATATTTCTATCAACATCATTTCCTGCAGCCATACCTGATATTTTGATCAACAACATCATCATCTGCAACCATACTTGATATTTTGATCAACATCATCATCTACATCCATACTTGATCTTTTTATCAACAACATCATCATCAACAACAACATGAACCTGCAACACACATGATCCAATTATGGGACGATCAATCCTTATCACTTTTGGACACGGGTCCAAGGATGATGCAATCTTGAGCCACTTACAGAATGATCAATCCGTATCACTTTAGAACATAAGTCTAATGATGATGCAATCCTCACGCCTCATGAAGACATAAGTTTGTGGATCCAATTACATGATGATCAATCCCTATCACTTTAGGACATAAGTCCAAGGATGATGAAATCCTCACGCCTCATGAAGACATAAGTCCATGGATCTGATTACAAGATGATCAATCCCTATCACTTTAGGACATAAGTACATAGATGATGCAATCCTCACACCTCACAAAGACATAAGCCCACCTATCCAATTATAGGATGATCAATCCCTAACACTTTAGGACATAAGTCCAAGGATGATGCAATCCTCATGCCTCACGAAGACATAAGTCCATGGATACAATTACGAGATGATCAATCCCTATCACTTTAGGACATAAGTCCAAGGACGATGCAATCCTCATCCCTCACGAAGAAATAAGTCTACGGATCCAATTATGGGATGATCAATCCCTATCACTTTAGGACATAAGTCCAAGGACAATGCAATATTCATGCATCACGAAGACATAAGTCCACAGATCCAATTATGGGATGATCGATCCCTATCACTTTAGGACATAATTCTAAGGATGATGCAATCCTGACACCTCACGAAGACATAAGTCCATGGATCCAATTACGGGATGATCAATCCCTATCACTTTAGGACATAAGTCCAAGGACGATGTAATGCTCATACTTCACAAAGACATAAGTCTGCGGATCCAATTACGGGATGATCAATCCCTATCACTTTAGGAAATAATGTTGTGAATATTTAATTAATATTAATATTTTATAATTTAATAGATTATTAGATTACTAGTGAAAGGGCATAACCCTTCAATATGATATCTCAAGCCCTATAAAGGAGAGATTATTGTAATTTTATAGCATCATCTAATATATTATTCTTATTTATCATTCAAAATGAAATTCGTATTCGACTATTAACACTCCAACCAGATACGGTTGCTTTAAGTGGTATCATAGCAAGCTCAAATTCGGCTCATCCTCCTCCCATCTCCACGCTGTTGCTTCCATCATCCTTTTGCCTGATCGTTGCTCATTTTATCTCTGCCCATTTGATCTCCCCCACCTTCTTTCCCCCATCCACATCTCACCCGCTCCACTCTCACCTGCTCATTTTTCATCGTTTCTCACCTCCCTCCATACCCTCACCATCCACTTCTTATCCTGTGTTGCATTTTCCATCGCTATCCTCCACCTCCCCAGCCTCCCAACTTTCTCCACTCATCCATCTGAGCTCCACACTCCCTCTTCACGTCTCCCTATGTATGCTTTGTCCTCCTGTTGCATCTTCTCCCTCTTCATGCCACCATTTATCTGCTTTGTCCTCCTGCTCACTCCTGCCGCATCTCTCCTCATGCTCAAATTCTCCACGTGGGTGCCCTCATCCACCAGTGTCCTACAACCACCACCATCTCCACTTCCTAGGTGCTCCACCACCATCCACCGCCACTCTACCAATCCACTCCTCCCCACCACCAGCTTCCTCTGCTCCTCTATGACGTCCTTCCCTCTGCGCGTCCTCCTCACCTTGTCGTTCTACCCACCTTCCCTCCTTCCCTCGCCATTCTCCTCTTATCCTCACGCGCTGTTGTTCCCACCTCCACGACCTACAAAAAAGAACAAAAAAATATATTATAATATGTTATAATACAATATAAATAATATATTAATTCAATATATTATAATACAATATAAATAATATATTAATTCAATATATTATAATACAATATATCTGTAATATTTCATTTTTGTTTTATTATATTAAAACAAAATAATATAATAAAGGTTTTATTATATAATAATTAATTATTATTCCTTAAAATCTCACCATCCTTAGTATAAAGATTTTTTTTCACTCCTCACAAGCCAAAATAACATCGAGGTACACACCTCCACATACAAGGTCCAAAACCATGGCATAAATAAAAGAGAAAATCGAAAAAATAGAGAAGGACATCACATCCCTCGTCGCTAACAAAAAAACCTTGAAGGGAGATATGAAAAATAACAATACAGTGCTTAAAAAAGAAATCAAAGACGAAGTTGTTCTGGAACCAAAAAGAAGGCTGGATGAAGAATTTGACATCCTGAATGAAAAACAAAAAGAATTGGATGACAAAATGAGTACCCTGGCTCAAAACATAAACACCTTAACATAGAACTTGAGCACCATGATGCAGAACCATAATATGTTAATCGAGGTGTTACAAATACTAATGTCTAAGACATACCAAGGCAGCAGTCCAAACATGCTAGATGCCTCATTTCATATTTCCACATAGGAAGCACTTGCTAAGAATCAAGAAGAATTGCAAAAAGAAATAAAGATTAACAATGTGACACTTAAACAAGAGATAGAAGCAAAAGTTCTTCTAGATATGGAGGCATGATCAAACAGTAAAATAGACACTATTAGTAAGATAGTAGAGAACAAAAAGGCTAAAAATCATCGACAACAATGAAGCAGTTCAAATATGTCACTTGCATCACCTAGTAGTTCTGAGCCACCATCAAACCGTAAAGTAAAAGGCAATCAATATCATCCTTACATAGTGTACCCACCTAAGGAAAAAATAGAGTTGTCGAAATACAATGGAAGTGAATACCAATGTGTTGCTTGGATAAATAAGGCGGAAGAATACTTCGACATTTACAATATTCAATCCGATGAGGAGAAGGTGAAATATGCGTCAATGCATGTGGAAGGGTACACCTATAATTGGTGCTTACGGTGGAGGAGAGACAATTTTGCCTACACCTGGAACTTGTTCAAAAATGATTTTTTAATAGGTTTCAAGAAATCAAAGAAGATGATTTTTCAGTAAATTTATGAGATTACAACAGGTTGGAAGCATTAAGGAATTCACACATCAGTAGGAATCCTTTTCGACACGAGTATTTGGGTTGTCTGACAAGCAAAGACTTGAAACCTGTTTAGGAGGCCTTAAACCATACCTCCAAAAAGAGTTAAAGCTACATGACATACCTAACGTAGAAGTATCAATACATAAGGTAAAAGCCATAGAAGGCAAATTGGAAGGAATAAAAACAAGAGGCGATAACCATTGTCGACAAGAAAAAGAGAAACAATGTAGGTGCTATGAAGATACTTGGTCACCCGATCATCAATGCCACAAAACTCAATAATATGCCTATGAAATGGAAAATAGGTTGAAGTAATCTAACAGTTACTCTGATAATAGAAAAAATAAGAAAAACATATGTTGTTGATGCAGTGATGACTGGAACCGAGGACATAAATGTAGGAAGAATCAGACAATACAGTGCATAATTACCAATGGAAAGGAAGTGCAAGTATCTGCACAAGAAATCTTGTTCGATTCTAATACTGACACCGAATCTGAGTGAAGGACGACATTAGGAAAATAATCAATCTTTGAGGACAAAGATTTCCTAAGGGGAAGGCAATATTGTGAATATTTAATTAATATTAATATTTATAATTTAATAGATTATTAGATTACTAGTGAAAGGGCATAACCCTTAACTATGTTGGATCAAGCCCTATAAAGGAGAGCTTATTGTAATTTTATAGCATCATCTAATATATTATTGTTATTTATCATTCAAAATGAGATTTGTATTCAAGTATTAACACTACAACCGGATACAGTTGCTTCACATAAGTCCAAGGACAATGCAATCCTCTCACAACACAGAGACAAAGGTTTGCAGATCACTTTAGGAATAATGTCTAGGGATGATACAATACCACTGTAACATCATTGGCCTACTCCCCCTTTCAAGGAGGTTCCACACCATCAAACTGCTCCCCCTTTTCGAGGAGGGTCCATATCATCAACCTGCTCCCCCTTTCCAAGGAGGGTCCATATCATCAACGTTTCTCCTTGTGAGGAAATCCTGTAACATCATCATCATTGTTCCTCATTACGAGGAAGGTCTATAGCATGATTATCATTGTTCCTCCTTATGATGAAAGTATGCAGCATCATCATCACTATTCCTCATGATAAAAGTATACAACATCATCATCACTGTTCCTCCTTATAAGGAAAGTATACAACATCATCATCATTGTTCCTCCTTACGAGGAAATTCTTTTTCGACTACATTAAGCTTGTCACATAATTATTCAAAATTTCTCGAGACAGAGGCTTGATCAACACATCAAAAAATTTCTCATCGGTACTCACATACTAGAGATTTATAGCTCCCTTTTGTACCATATCCTGTATATAAAAATACCATATTTCTATGTGATTCGACTTGTCATGAAACACTGGGTTCTCTGTCATCTTTATACAACTCTGCTTGTCACATAAAATCACCGTGGTATCCATATCCAGATCAAATAGACCCGACATCAACTTCTGAATCCATATGGATTCACAAGTAGCATAACAAGCTGCTATATACTTTTCTTCAGCCACGTTGAGAGAAACACTAGTCCACTTCTTGCTAAACCATGAGATCATGGAGGATCCCATACAATAATATCCACCTGAGGTGCTCTTCCTGTTTGAGGTCCTTCCTGCCCAATATGCATATGTATAACCATAGATTTTGTAGTCATGATATCCATAATAGTATAGTACAAATTATATCATACTTTTCAGGTACCTCATCACATGCTTTTCAACTATCAGGTGAACACGTCTAGATTTAACTAGATATTGACTTGGGGTGTTCACAACAAAGCATATATCTGGCATGGTATTCAAAGATACATCAATGACCCAATAATATGTATGTACTGAGTCACATCCACTAACTATGATGATTCATCATATAACAACTTTAGGTTAGTATACATGGGTGTGTAATGTCCCTTTTTGATTTTTTTCTTAAATGACCAATTTTCCAATTTTTTCACAATTTTGGCTCTTGACTAGTTTTAGTGTCTTGGTCTCCAAATCAGCCTATTTTATTCCAAATATTTAGAGAAGGTGTATGGATGATATAATAAATTAATTATTATGTTTAGGGATGTATTATTTCCCTCCAAACACTTCTTCAAGTCTGTACTAAATTCTGAACAAGATAGAGGATTTTATTGGCAATTTTGGGCTCAAATCCCCCCCAGGTAAGTGGTAGAAATGGCTTCCCAAATGTGAAGAAAAACACTCTAATTATTAAATTGAATAATGGTATGTGTAGAATAAATTATCATAGACTCATATGAATAACCAATAGACCTCCCATGGATGTTATCACTTCTTTCAATCAGATATAAAAAATTAGTTTTGGACCCTTGGGGAAATGAGGTGTAATTTTCTCCAGTGGTTATGCAATTCGACCCAATGGAAAAAAATTCTAAGTTAATAAACATGAAACTCATAATAATCTTTAATTACAGTCCATTCACTAATAAATCATCAATATTTTACACATCCATTCGAAGTCATCAAGATTACAAGAGTTTACAGCAAGGTAGTGGGGAAATGGCATTGTTTCTTCATTATTGAGAAATAATACATGAGATTTATTGGACTTTAAACCTGAGATATTTCTGAAATTAAATAAAATATAATTTACACAAGAATACAAAATACTGTAGTAAGAGAAGCTCCCTCAAATAGATGAATATCTCACCAAATGTGCGTCACTCCATGGAGTTGAAATATGGTGAGAAAACTTGAGATGAAAGGAAGAACAAGATGAAATTTGATGTGTCCATGAGATTATGTAGCTTGAACATGTAAATAATAATCCATTGATTCTTCTTAAAATACCTGAGTGGCCTCTCCCAACACCAACTAGGATGGGAATCTTTCACCCTCGAAATTGGCTAAGGCATGAACTAGTCATCCACTAGCTCTCTCTCTNTACAAATGATAAAAATTACATTCTCTTGGTTGATTCTTGTAATTTATAAATATCCTTATCCTTATAAGGTTCCCAATACATCCATAAAATCAATCCAATTCGAATTAGGGTACGGGCTCATGAATTGACACATGTCCCCTCGTTCCTAGCCTTACACCATCCCCAATTTTGAGAAGGAGCCCATTGAGCTTCCAAAACTCACATGAGAGCTCTCTTGGATGGTATATTTCGACTTGTAATGTCATATATGTCATATTTCAGCCTTAATGTCTGACTTGTGTCATAACTATCATAGAATCTCCATCATTGGTGTCATAGATTCCATAAATGTAAGGGGAACCTAACCAAGTGTCCATGACAGTCCCATTTGGCTCTTCCTCTCCCCATGTAAGTTACAATTCATCCCAAATTTGAACTATTAAGTATATGGAAAATTATATTAACCTTATAATCCATCCAAAAACATTAGGCTTCCCATAGATTCAAGATTGCAAGAGGAGGATGCCATTTAACATAGGAATTCTAGCTTTAGTGGGCCCCATAGTCTCCATATGTCTCCATTCTCCATAACCAATTCAATTTTATCTTGTATTTATTTAATAAACTAAATTATTAAATATTTATCCCATTCTAATTTATTAACATCATTTATTATCACCCTTATTAAAATTCCAAATGCATCCGTCCAACCTAGGGAACTAGTAGGATTGATGGAATTGTCCTGCCGTGCAATTATTAAAAATGAGGACATTACTGTCCTACCCACCCAATATTGCTTGTCCTAAAGCAATTTAATATTTGTATGATGCAATATTCTTTCATATTCCCAAGTGTAATCCTCATTTGGTACTCCTTCCTTTGCACCACGTGCTTTGTTATGGTTCTGCTCATTAATTTTCTTTAGCTGCAATTTAGTAGTGGAACTCATGTAGTGCAATTTTGTGTTCCCAAAAGTAAAGATATGTGGATTGTGCATATTTATATACCCTGTAAAATCACCACTAATACCAAAAGGATTAATCAAATCCATAAAAACCAAATTTCTGCAAATAATCTTTACATCCATATTTTGGAAACCTTTTCTGAACTTTCACCCCCCCCTTCTTTTTTACTTCTGTTTAATTATTTGAACTTGGTACTGAGTTACCAAACTTTGAATTGCTTAATATTCCAATAAAATATCATAGAGTAACCACCATTCTTGTTTCTGCACTACTATTATTACAATCATCTTCTCAAGTGATGGATAAATCTCCAATGCTGCCCCCAAAATTGAAACCAATGAGACCAAAAATTATCCCAGGGTCCTATATGATCCTAATACATGGACGGTGTGAAATGAATATGATGAGATGCCATGAACACCAAGCATGTGAGAATTGAATCCATCTCTCAAAATGTACTCCACATAGGAAACATGAACATTGCTCTGCAAAGATGAACTCAAACAACTGAAGGTTGGTTTGCTTTCTCAATCCAACAATCGAACTTTTACTCCAAGTGAGATGCAACAGAGAAATTTCAGGATCCCATTTCTGGTATTGCACCCTTCCAAACATCATGAGTACAAAATATATATCATGAAAGTACATAACAACATCATACAAATGTACATCAAGAAGGTACCTCTTCAAAGAATCATGAGAGTGCTCGTACATCCAAGTAAGTAGATCACCATGTGGCCCATACACACAAGCATAAAATGACCACTAAAATCTTCTCCAATGACATAGGTGAGGATCCCATGACCCATAATGCTGCTCCAAAAATATATAATGTGTATATTTATAATCAGCCATGTGTTCTTTCATCAGAGAAGTGAATGAAGAACCTCCACCAAAATCTGAACCAAATAAGGAGCAAGGAAAACATGAAGACTTCAAGTGGCTCAAAGAAGTATCATCAATACAACCATGAATATGTATATCATCATGAAATAACAGAGGATGTTTCTGCTAATAATAATGTTCCTCAATCATATCCCTCTTCACCCAAGTGTCGGATGAAGTTCCTCCAACCTCAAATGAACCAAGTGTTGAGAAAGAAAAACCATGAGTCTTCAAGTGACTCAAATGCATATCATAGGTGCATCCACGTAGATGTGTATCATCATAAAGTAACAAAGAATGTTTATGCAAATTTGAATAATAATGTGCTCCAACCATGTCATCATAAAAAGTAAATCTAGGAGTTCCATACTCCTCATGTGGCACCATAAAAAATAACCCTTTCACCCATACTTCATTGAGACTAATACTGCAAAACATGGAATTGTAGGATGTAGGAGAATGAACTAACTCACCCAAATGATCAAAAAGTGCAGAAGTTTCATAATGGTAAGGATCCATATGGGTAGTATCATGCAGCTCCTTCAGAAGTGTGAAATCTTTTTCATAGATTGGTTCCAATGTAGAGGAATCATGCTCTTCTTTAAAAATTGCATAACCTTCATCAAGAGACAATTCAAGTTCCTCTTCCACCACATCAAGTGTTGGGATCTCTTCAAGTTCATATTCAAACACATCAAGCACATTCAAATTTCCAAATTTCTCATGGTCGACCATGTCATGAGAATCCTCCAAACAATCTACCATTTGACAATATGAGACATAGGAGGAAAAACAAGTGTCTTGCAACTTTTCAAGAAGTTGCTCTTTTTGAATAGTGAGCTTATGAATAACTTCATCATTCTTCAAGTAGGATTCATGTAACCATTCACCAAGCTCAATGACATTTTTTCTATAAAAAAACAAAGACATGAAATTACCTTTGATGTTGCACATTGCTCTTTGAATCTTCTCCACGTCTTCAAGGAAGGATGGCTCCTCCAAGGAAGTATCTCTCCAACAAGAATTTGATACCAATGCTTTGTTAGTTTTGTAACTAGGGAAGTGTTCCCCTAGTGACTTTTTCCTTGGTCACTAAGAGAGGGGACATAAAGTGACCCTTGCATTAAATGACTTAAGTAAAAGCATTTAATTTGACTTTAGAGCATTAAAGTCACTTTTTGATAAATTTAACTGGGTGAGTGATATTTTAGAAATAAAATATGAGCATTTAATTTCAACCCTTGATATAATCTAATCTCCACCGTTAGATTAGACGCACCCTAGGTTTACTAAAAAAGGCAAGGGAGAGGAATTTTGCCTCACTTTTGCAGATTGAAGTGAGAAGAGAGAGCTGAGAGAGAGAAGAGAGAAAGTTTCCACTTTTCCTGAGCAAGAGGAAAAATTTGCAGCACGCAAATCAAAGGAGAGGACAACAACAAAGAGGGCACACAAATCAAGGAGATGACAACAACATTTATTGCTTGTCCGTACAGTCCGTACGATACGATTTTCGAAGTAGCAAGCACAATTTTCGAGGCATATTTCTGGGCATGATTTTCAAATTTTTTCTTGGGCATGAATTTTGAGGTCTGTACGGTACGGTCTGTACAGTCTGTACAATGGCACAAAAATCGAGGCAGAAAATAGAGAAGAAAAAAAATCTGAGTTTGTTTTTTTTCCTGTTTGGTGCGGAAAATGAGGCAAAATTTTTCTCTTCCGGGTTGAGATAAGTTGGTCTGAAAATTTCTGAGTTTTTCTATAAATTTCCCTATAGTAAAATCTCTTTCTCTGACTGGTTTTCCCCTTGTTGGTTTTTCCAGGGCCATTGGCCAAAAATCCTAGTGTTATGTGTGATTAAATGGCGTGCTGATTTTTATTTATTGTCACTGAAAAAGATTAGTTACAGCAGTGTTTCATGTTTGAAAATATTTTTTTTATTTCCAGCTCTTTATTTTTCTGAGAATGTCATAAACAGAGATATAATTTTTACTTAAAACCGGTGGCTGAAAACTAGTGAAAAATCTACATGGTATCAGAGCGGGTTGTGGCAAAAAATTAAATTTTAGCAGTGAAACAATCATTTCCAGAATTCAGAAAAATCTTTGTGACAGTGGTACATTTTTCTGAAACTTGTTCTTTGAGAAAATGACTTCTGTGGGGTTGAGAACTAATGATAGGTTGGATTGGGCAGCGAACTTTTGTCTCATGGAAAGCCCGGATTTTACTTGTGCTGAAGGATAATGAGTTGTGGGAAGAAGTAGTTAGAAACACTACAACAAATCCCATTACTATTCCCCCTTCTACTGATGCAATGTTACTTGTAGACTTTAATAAGAAATATATTAAAGCCATGAGGATAATATTAGATGCTGTTAAAGATCATGTTATTCGTCACATTTCAACGAAGGATCATGCACATGAGATGTGGTCTGATTTGACAGGGTTGTTTTAGAGTACTAATGAAAACATGAAGATGCTGCTTAAGGAGAAGCTAAAAAACATCAAGATGGGCTTGTAGATGCGGGGGTGGTGGTTACTGGTCCTGAGTTAGTGCGGACAACCCTGAATGGGGTGACTGCACCTTGGAATGTGTTTGTTCAAGAGTTGGTGGCGAGAGAGAACTTGCCATCTTGGGATAGGGTCTGTGATGACTTTGTTCAAGAGGAGACACGCATGGGTTTCCTATAGTGCAGTGGTTCTACTAGTAGGGGAGATGAGGAGGATGTGGCATTGATAGCGAAAGGGAAGAAGAAGAGCAAGAAGGGTCCCAAGAAGGGTGGGGCCAAGTAGCAACAGGATGGGCAGAAGATGGATATGAGCACTGTGAAGTGCTTTTCATGTCACAAGATGGGACACTATGCTGCTACGTGTCCGAACAAGAAGAGGAAGAAGCAACAGACAACCACTTCAGCTGAGATCAATGATTTTGCAGCTAGATTTCAGAGTGAGTTTTCACTATGCACTGGGAATATTGAGAGAGAGAGAGATTCCATTCTCACAAGTGCAGATGTTGATAGATAGAGGGAGTTTTCCTGTGTGACATACCATTTGTATAGTGCATCTACTTCCAACACTTGGTACATAGATAACGGAGCCTCGAGCCACATGATAGGTGCTCATGAGATGTTCTCCGAGCTTTCACAAGAAGATACAGATGTGGAGGTTGTGTTGGGAGATGACTCAGTAGTCAGTGCAGTTGGACGTGGGACCATTACATTACAGAGGGATTCCATGAGTCCCATGGTATTGCGGGATGCATTGTATGTACATGGGTTGAAGAAGAACCTAGTGTCATTTTCCATGATCGAGGATCAGGGTCTTGGGGTGTCTTTCGTAGATGGACACATGCATATGTTTCTCAAGACTGCAGGACCATCTGCTTTAGTTGCCATTGGAGCAAGATGTGGGAAACTGTATAGGCTCTTGTTTCATCCGCAGCATGCTTTATCACATAGCAGCAACAATGAGTTGTGTGAGATTTGGCATAAGAGGATGGATCACTTGCATCATCTAGCATTGGGGTTGTTGAGGCACATGGTGACAGGTTTATCGGAGTTTCACACAGGGAAGAGTGATGTGTGCAGGGGGCATGCTTTGGGAAAGTACACCAAGACTGCTTTTTTGAGTAGTGATAGCAGGTCAGTTGGTACTCTTGACTTGATACATTTAGACTTATGCAGACCTATGTATTCTGTATCCTTGAGAGGATAAGAGTATTATGTGACATTCATTGATGACCATTCCAGGAAGACCTGGATCTACTTTCTGAAGAGAAAGAAGTCTAAGGAAGTCTTGCAGAGATTCCAAGAGTTCAAAGCTCTTGTGGAGAACCAAACATGGAGGAAGATCCAAGTCTTGAGATGAGATAACGGTGTTGAGTATACCTCCAAGGAGTTTGTTGGATTTTGCAGACAGGAAGGGATCATGAGACAGTTGATAGTTCCATATACTCCAGAGCAGAATGGAGTAGCAGAGAGGAAGAACAGGTCCATTTTTGGAGCAACTCGAGCTATGTTACATGACCAGTCACTTCCTTTCTTTCATTGGGCTAAGGCTTGTAGCAATGTTGTGTATCTTAAGAATAGGAGTCCCCATCGGGTAGTGGGGAATATGACACCTAAGGATTTATTTTTAGGCAAGAATCCTAAAGTTGGCAATTTTTCTTATATTTGGTAGTCTGACTTACTCTCATGTCCCTTCAGAGAAGAGGGCAAAGTTGGATCCCACTGTAGAGAAGGGCATCTTTGTGGGTTATGATGAGACTGCGAAGGCAAGAAGGGATGTGAAGTTTGAGGTGTAGTGAACCTTCAAGAGGTCGAGAGAGTCAGAGCAAGGAGAGTAGTAGGTCCCTGCACCTCAGGTTGTGGCACAGGTTCCATCTACGCAACATTTAGGATCACAAGTTTCTGGAGTCACATGACCACAGAGTGTTGGAACAGGTTCACCAGGTTCAATGGTTAGGCCAGTAGGGTCTTTGGGGAAAGGTGATGGGTCTACTATTACAGGTACACCTTACATGGGATCAAGATTAGGATCGAGATCAGGATTACAGGGTACATCTGGTGTTGGCACACCAACTTCAGGTTCATAGTTGACTAGGGCTTCTAGCTCTGGTAGCTCTTTAGATGAGGACAGGCTAGTGTGGGAAGAAGGTTCAGGGAAGAAGAATCCTAAGTGGCTTTGGGAGACCTTGAAGGTTGCTTTAAAGGCTAGGACACCCAGTGACAAGGTGAGAGCCATCAAGATGCCTGAAAGATCGGGCATGGTGTTGGTGGCTTGTACACAAGATTTTGAGCCTTCTACTTTTGAGGAGGCCTCCCATCATTCAGTATGGAGAGATGCCATGATGGATGAGTACCATTCCATCATGAAGAATGATGTATGGGAGATTGTTCCGAGACCGAAGGGGAAGTCAGTGGTAACTTCGCGTTGGATTTACAAGCTGAAGCATGCGACAAATAGGAGTGTGGAGAAGTATAAAGCCAGGTTTGTAGCGTGGGGGTTTTCATAGGTTGAAGGCATTGCTTATGATGAGACTTTTGCATCGGTTTCTTGGTACATGTCTATCAGTGCATTGATTTCCATTGCAGTGGGAATGGGTTGGAAGATCCATTAGATGGATGTGAAGACCACATTTCTCAATGGGATCATATAGGAGGATATTTACATTGAGCATCCTCAGGGCTTGGAGATACATGCCAGAGAGACACATGTATGCATGTTGAAGAAGGGCCTCTATGGGTTGAAGCAAGCTCCAAGAGCTTGGTACTCCAGGATTGATTCTTACTTGCTGAGTATGGGGTTTCAGAAGAGTGAAGCAGATCTGAATCTCTACTTCATCATGGTTAGAGATGTTCTGCTTATTCTTCTGCTATATGTTGATGAATTGTTTATCACAGGGAGAGAGAGACCCATTGCATCTTGCAAGAAGGATCTTGCAGCAGAGTACGAGATGACTGATATTGGGCTGATGCATTATTTTTTGGGATTGGAGGTTTGGCAGGAGCTTGGACATATTTTCCTAGGGTAGGGAAAGTATGCGGTTGATATTTTGAGGAGATTTAGGATGGAGGATTGTAGGCCTATGTCGACACCTATGATCGCCAACTGGAAGAAGCTTCATGCTTCTGAGGGAGAGTTGGTGGATCCTACTTTATACCTTCAACTTATTGGGTCATTGATGTATCTGGTCAACACTTGGACAGATTTGTGTTTTCAGTGAACACTCTTAGCTAGTTCATGGTTGAGCCTAGGAGTGTGCATTGGGTCACTGCAAAACATGTGTTCCATTATCTTTCAGGAACAATGGATTTTGGTTTGGACTACAGGAGGTCAGAGGGGATCAGTTTGGTTGGCTATACAGATTCAGATTGGGCAGGCAGTGTGGTAGACCGAAAGAGCACTTTTGGATGTTGTTTTAGTTTGGGCTCGACAGCATGTGTCGTTGTTCAGTCAAAAGTAGAAGTTCGTTGCATTGAGTACTATAGAGGCTGAGTACATGGCAACTAGTTTGGCTAGCTGCAAGGCCTTGTGGCTTCAGAAGTTGTCGGTGAATTTATTTGGTTAGGATCTTATGCCTATGGTGATTTACTGTGACAATCATAGTTTCATCTAGCTCTCTAAGAATCCAATATTTCATGACCAGTCAAAGCACATAGATATCAAATATCATTTCATCTAAGACTATGTTCAGAGGGTAGAAGTCACGCTTCAGTACATTTCCATTAATGAGCAGGTAGCAGACATACTGACGAAGTCTTTGGGGAGGGGAAAGTTTGTATTCTTCATAGACAAGTTGGGAGTGGTGCAGATTACCTTCCTCTATAAGAGGAAGTGTTAGTTTTGTACCTAGGGAAGTGTTCCCCTAGTGACTTTTTTCTTAGTCACTTAGAGAGGGGACATAAAGTGACCCTTGCATTAAATGACTTAAGTAAGAGCATTTAATTTCAACCCTTGATCTAATATAATCTTCACCGTTAGATTAGAATCACCCTAGGGTTTACTAAAAAAGGCAAGGGAAAGGCATTTTGCCTCACTTTTGCAGATTGAAGTGAGAAGAGAGAGCTGAGAGAGAGAAGAGAGAAACTTTCCACTTTTCCTGAGCAAGAGGAAAAATTTGCAACATGCAAATCAAGGCAAAGGACAAAAAAAAAGAGGGCATGAAAATTGGGGAGAAGACAACAACATTTATTGCTGGTCCGTATAGTCCGTACCGTACGATTTTCAAGGTAGCAGGCATGTTTTTTCGAGGCAAATTTTTGGGCACGATTTTCGAGAATTTTTTTCATCTTGGGCATGGATTTTGAGGTCTGTATAGTCAGTCCGTATGGTATAATCCTTCTATATAGTGGCATGGAAATCGAGGTAGAAAACATAGAATAAAAAACATCTAAGTTTTTATTTTTGTCCTGTTTGGCGCGGAAAACGAGGCAAAATTTTTCTCTTTCGGGTTGAGATAAGTTGGTCTGAAATTTTTTGAGTTTTGCTGTAAATTTCCCTATAGTAAAATCTCTCTCTCTGACTGGTTTTCCCCTTGTGGGTTTTTCCAGGGCCATTGGCGAAAAATCCTAGTGTTCTGTGTGATTAAATGGCGTGCTGATTTTTATTTACTGTCACTGAAAAATACGAGTTACAACAGTGTTTTAAGTCTGAAAATTTTTGTTTATTTCCAGCACTTTATTTTTCTGAGAATGTCATAAACAGAGATATAATTTTTAGATAAAATTGGTGGCTGAAAACTAGCGAAAAATCTACATGGTATCAGAGCGGGTTGTGGTAGAAAATTAAATTTTAGTAGGGAAACATTCATTTCTAGAATTCAGAAAAACCTTTGTGACAGTAGTACATTTTGATGAAACTTGTTCTTTGAGAAGATGACTTCCATGGGGTTGAGAACTAAGGATAGGTTGGATGGGGAAGCGAACTTTGTCTCATGGAAATCCTGAATTTTACTTGTGCTGAAGGAGAATGAGTTATGGGAAGAAGTAGTTAGAAACACTACATCAAATCCCATTACTATTCCCCCTTCTACTGATGCAACGTTACTCGCAACCTTTAATAAGAAAGATACTAAATCCATGAGGATAATCTTAGATGTTGTTAAAGATCATGTTATTCCTCACATTTCAGTGAAGGATCATGCACATGAGATGTGGTCTGCTTTGACCAGGTTGTTTGAGAGTACTAATGAAAACAAGAAGATGGTGCTTAGGGAGAAGCTGGAAAACATCAAGATGGTCAAAGGAGCGGTGTGTATGGCCTATATTACTAGGATCTCTCAGGTGAGATATGAGCTTGCAGCTGTGGGGGTGGTAGTTACTAGTCTTGAGTTAGTGTGAAAAGATCTGAATGGGGTGATTACAACTTGGATTGTGTTTGTTCAGGGGTTGGTGGCCA
The DNA here is from genome assembly GCA_001517045.1 of Pseudotsuga menziesii. NCBI lineage: Eukaryota > Viridiplantae > Streptophyta > Pinopsida > Pinales > Pinaceae > Pseudotsuga > Pseudotsuga menziesii. The sequence continues at coordinate 517,721 of LPNX010753217.1, forward strand.
GAGAGAACTTACCATATTGGGACAGGGTTTGTGATGACTTTGTGTAGGAGGAGACTCGCAGGGGTTTCTTACAGTGTAGTGGTTCTACTAGTAGGGGAGATGAGAAGGATGCGGCATTAACAACGAAAGGGAAGAAGAAGAGCAAGAAGGGTCCCAAGAAGGGTGGGGCCAAGAAGCAACGGGATGGGTATAAGAAGGATATGAGCACTGTGAATTGCTTTGCATGTCACAAGATGGGACACTATTCTGCTATGTGTCCAAAGAAGAAGAAGAAGAAGCAACAGACAACCGCTTCAGCTGAGATCGATGATTTTGCAGCTAGATTTGAGAGTAAGTTTTCACTGTGCACTGGGCATATTGAGAGAGAGAGAGCATCCATTCTCACCAGTGTGTATGTTGACAGATAGAGGGAGTTTTCCTATGTGACAGACCATTCTTACAGTTCATCTACTTCTAGCACTTGGTACATAGATAGTGGAGCCTCGAGACACATGATAGGTGCTCGTGAGATGTTCTCTGAGATTTCACAGGTAGATACAAATGTGGAGGTTGTGCTAGGAGATGACTCAATAGTCAGTGTAGTTGGACGTAGCACCATTACATTTTAGAGGGAGTCCATGAGTCCCATGGTATTGCGGGATGTATTGTATGTACATGGGATGAATAAGAACCTAGTGTCAGTTTCCATGATCGAGGATCAGGGTCTTGGGGTGTCTTTCCTAGATGGACACATGCATATGTTTCCCAAGACTGCAGGAACATCTACTTCAATTTCCATTGGAGTGAGATGTGGGAAAGTGTATAGGCTCTTTTTTTAGCTGCAGCATGCTTTAGCACATAGAAACAATAGTGATTTGTGTGAGCTTTGACATAGGAGGATGGCTCACTTCTATCATCCATCCTTGGGGTTGTTGAGGCACATGGTGACAGGTTTACCGGAGTTCAACATAGGGCATAGTGATGTGTGAGGGGGTGTGCTTTGGGAAAGTACCCCAAGATTGCTTCTCTCAGTAGTGATAGGAGGTCAGCTGGTAATGTTGACTTGATACATTCAAACTTATGCGGACCTATGTCTTCTGTTTCCTTGAGAGGATACGAGTATTATGTGACATTCATTGATGACCATTCCAGGAAGACCTGGATCTAATTTTTGAAGAGCAAGAATTCCGAGGAAGTCTTGCAGAGGTTCTAAGAGTTCAAAGCTCTTGTGGAGAACTAAACAGGGAGGAATATCTGAGTCTTGAGATAGGATAATGGGGGTGAGTATACCTCCAAGGAGTTTGATGGATTTTGTAGACAGGAGGGGATCAGGAGATAGTTGACAGTTCTGTATACACCAGATCAGAATGGAGTAGGAGAGAGGAAGAATAGGTCCATTGTTGGAGCATCTTGAGCTATGATACATGACCAGTCACTTCCTTTCTTTCTATGGGATGAGGCTTGTAGTACCACTGTATATCATCAAAACAGGAGCACCCATCAGGAAGTTGTGAATATGATAACTGAGGAGTGATTTTCAGGAAAGAAGCTTGAAGTTGGCCATTTTTGTATATTTGGTAGTTTGACTTACTCTCACATCCCTTCATAGAAGAGGACAAAGTTGGATCCCATTGCAGACAAGGGCATTTTGTGGGTTATGATGAGACTACGAAGGCCTTTGTATTAACGTTCCCTCTTAGAGGAAAGTGGCGGTGAGAAGAGATGTGAAGTTTGAGGAGGAGCGAGCCTTCAAGAGGTTGAGAGAGTCAGAGTAGGGAGAGCAGCAAGTTCCTGCACCTCAGATTATGGCACAATTTCCATCTACACAGTAGTCAGGATCATAGGTTTCCGAGGTTACAGGACCACAAAGTGTTGGCATAGGTTCACTAGGTTCAGTGGTTAGGCTAACAGGGTCTTTGGGGATAGGTGATGGGTCTACTATTACAGGTGCACCTCACAGGGGATCGGGATTAGGATCAAGATCATGATTATAGGGTACACATGGTGTTGGCACACATGCTTCAGGTTCACAGTTGATTGGGGCTTCTAGCTTTAGTATCTCTTCAGATGAGGAAAGACCAGCGTCAAAAGAACGTTCAAGGAAGAAGAAGCTTAAGTGGCTTCGGGAGACCTTGAAGGATGCCTTAAAGGTTGGGACACCTAGTGACAAGGTGAGAGCCATCAAGATTCTTGACAGATTGGGCATGGTGTTGATGGCTTGTACACGATATTCTGAGCCTTCTACTTTTGAGGAGGCCTCCCAACATTCGGTATGGAGAGATTCCATGATGGATGAGTACCATTCCATCATGAAGAATGATGTATGGGAGATTGTTCCAAGACCAGAGGGGAAGTTAGTGGTGAATTCTCATTGGATTTACAAGTTGAAGCATGCGGCAGATGGGAGTGTGGAGAAGTACAAATCCAGGTTTATAGCATGGGGGTTTTTATAGGTTGAGGGCATTGATTATGATGAGACTTTTGTGCTGGTTTCTTGGTATACATCTATCAGGGCATTTATTTCCATTGCGGAGAAAATGGGTTGGAAGATCCATCAGAGTGATGTGAAGACCACATTTCTCAATGGGATCATATAGGAGGAGATTTACATTGAGAAGCCTCAGGGCTTTGAGATACATGACAGAGAGACACATGTATGCAGGTTGAAGAAGGCCCTTTATAGGCTGAAGCAAGCTCCAAGAGCTTGGTACTCCAGGATTGATTCTTACTTGCCGATTATGGGGTTTTAGAAGAGTGAAGCAGATCCGAATCTCTACTTCATCATGGTTGGAGATGATCCACTTGTTCTTCTGCTATATGTTGATGACTTGTTTATCACAGGGACAGAGAGGCCCATTGTAGGTTGCAAGAAGGATCTTGCAGCAAAGTACGAGATGATTGATATTGGGCTAATGCATTGTTTTTTGGGATTGGAGGTTTGGTAGGAGCTTGGACATATTTTCCTAGGGCAGGGAAAGTATGCGGTTGATATTTTGAGGAGATTCAAGATGGAGGATTGCAGGCCTATGTCGACACCTATGATCACCAACTGGACGAAGCTTGATGCTTATGAGGGAGAGTTGATGGATCCTACTTTAGATCGTGAGCTTATTGGGTCATTGATGTATCTGGTCAACACTTAGCCATATTTTTGTTTTGAAGTGAACACTCTTAGCCAGTTCATGGTTGAGCCTAGGAGTGTGAATTGGATCGCTGCAAAACATGTGTTGTGTTATCTTTCAGGGATAGTGGATTTTGGTTTGGACTACAGGAGGTCATAGGGGATCATATTGGTTGGCTATACATATCCATATTGGGCATGAAGTGTGGCAGAACAGAAGAGAACTTTTGGATGTTGTTTCAATTTTGGCTCGGCAGTAGTGTCGTGGTTTAGTTGGAATCATAATTATGTTGCATTGAGTATTGCAGAGGCTAAGTACATGGCAGCCATTTTGTCCAGCTGTGAGGCCTTGTGGGTTCACAAGTTGCTGGTGAATTTATTTGGTCAGGAGCTTAGGCCTACGGTGATTTACTGTGACAATCAGAGTTGCATAAAGCTTTCTGAGAATCCAGTATTTCATGGCCGGTCAAAGCACATAGAGATCAGATATCATTTCATCCGAGACTATGTTCAGAGAGGAGCAATCACGCTTCAGTTTATTTCCATTGATGAGCAGGTAGTAGATATACTAACGATGTCTTTGGGGAGGGGCAAGTTTGTCTTCTTCAGAGACAAATTGGGAGTGGTGCAGAACACCTTCCTTGGTAAGAGGGAGTGTTAGTTTTGTACCTAGGGAAGTGTTCCCATAGTGACATTTTCCTTAGTCACTTAGAGAGGGGACATAAAGTGACCCTTGCATTAAATGACTTAAGTAAAAGCATTTAATTGGACTTTAGAGAATTAAAGTCACTTTTTGATAAATTTAAGTGGGTGAGAGAAATTAATATTATAGAAATAAAATATGAGCATTTAATTTCAACCCTTGATCTATTCTAATCTCCACCGTTAGATTAGACTCACCCTAGGGTTTACTAAAAAATGTAAGGGAAAGGAATTTTTCCTCACTTTTGCAGATTGAAGTGAGAAGGGAGAGCTGAGAGAGAGAAGAGAGAAAGTTTCCACTTTTCCTGAGCAAGAGGAAAAATTTGCAGCACACAAATCAAGGGAAAGGACAACAACAAAGAGGGCACAAAAATCGAGGAAAATACAACAAAATTTGTTACTGGTCCGTACAGTCCGTATGATACGATTTTCGAGGCAGCAGGCACTTTTTTTGAGGCATATTTTTTGGCACAATTTTCGAGGTTCGTACAGTAATTCCGTACACCGACATGGAAATCGAGGCAGAAAACAGAGAAGAAAAAAATCTGAGTTTGATTTTTTTCCTATTTGGCACGAAAAACTAGGCAAAATTTTTCTCTTCTAGGTTGAGATAAGTTGGTCTGAAATTTTCTGAGTTTTGTTGTAAATTTCCCTATAATAAAATCTGTCTCTCTGATTGGTTTTCCCCTTGTGGGTTTTTCTAGGGCCATTGGAAAAAAATCCTAGTGTTCTGTGTGATTAAATGGCATGCTGATTTTTATTTACTGTCACTGAAAAATATTAGTTACATAATTTTGTAACTATGAAAATTTTTGTTTATTTCCAGCACTTTATTTTTTTGAGAATGTCACAAACAGAGATATAATTTTTACTTAAAACTGGTGGTTGAAAACTAGTGAAAAATATACGTGCTTGAGTATAATGGAGTATGCTAAGGGGCTCTTGGATCTTATGTTCATTCATATTTAAGGACCATTCAAGAAAATGAGGCTCTTACAAATTAACCTCCTCATCTTCTTCCTTCTTGCTTGGACCAACTTCATAAGCTCAAGTGGTGTTGTTTCTTCTTCAACTGCTACAAGGTATTCATTTTCATTTTTAATGGAATTTTGGCTTATAGAAACACTTTCAAAAGTTATCTCTATGTCACCAAGATAGGGGTGTGAGCACCCATCAATAGGTACTCCTTCCTAGTTCAAGCATCCCTCATTAGATTCTCTTTGTTTCATTTGCAAGGTAGAATGCGTCTCGAAATTATCTTCAGTATTTTCAATAAAAAATTCTTCATGCTCATGTGATGTCTCTTCATAGTTTTCAGATTCACTTGGGAATGAATTTTTATCCTCTTCATGTACTACTTCTTCTAGTTCACGTATTTCAGAACTAGGTGGTTCATGGGTCTCCTCCTTTTTCTCCTTCAAGCAAGTTGATGCATTTTTGCCCTTGGTTTCCTTAAATTCAATACATATTCTCCAACTTTGGATAGACAACAATTCAAATCCTTTCATAATATTCTTTTTCATGTCTTCAAATACAGGTTCCATTCTTTTTATTAGCTCCTCACCTTCATATGAGGTTCCCTTTTCATCCCTAGTCATAGTTTCCCCAAAAACTTTCCTTCTTCTCCTACTTTTTTTTCTCCTTAATAAAAGAAATTTTGGTTTAAATATATAATGGTGGTCCCTGAATTATTGTACTAATAAATATAAGACCACATCAGGTGCCAAGATCATTCTATGATACCACTGTAATGTCCGTTTTTGAATTTTTTCTTAAATGACAAATTTTCCAATTTTTTCACAATTTTGGCTCTTGACTAGTTTTAGTGTCTTGGTCTCCAACTCAGCCCAATTGCTTCCAAATATTTAGATAAGATGTATGGATGGTATAATAACTTAATTATTATGTTCAGGGATGTATTATGTCCCTCCAAACACTTCTTCAAGTATGTACTAAATTTTGAACAAGATAGAGGATTTTATTGGCAATTTTGGGCCCAACCCCCCCGGGTAACTGGTAGAAATGGCTTCCCAAATGTGCATAAAACCACTCAAGTTCTTAAATTTGAGAAGGGGGTGTGTATAAGACATTATCAGAGACTAATATGCATAACCATTATACCTCCCATGGATGTTATCACTTCTTTCAATTAGATATAAAAAAGTAGTTTTGGACCCTTGGGGAAACGAGGTGTAGTTTGCTCCAATGGTTATGCAATTCGATCCAATGGACACAAATTCTAAGTTACTAAACGTGAAACCCATAATATTCTTTAATTAAATTCCATTCACTAATAAATCATCAATATTTTACACATCCATTCGAATTCATCAAGATTACAAGAGTTTACAACAAGGTAGTGGGGAAATGGCATTGTTTCTTCATTATTGAGCAATAATACATGAGATTTATTGGACTTTCGACCTGATATATTTCTGAAATTAAATAAAATATAATTTACATAATAATACAAAATACTGGAGCAAGAGAAGCTCCCTCAAATAGATGAATAGCTCACCAAATGCACGTCACTCCATGGAGTTGAAATATGGTGAGAAAACTTGAGATGAAAGGAAGACCAAGCTGAAATTTGATGTTTCCACGAGCTGTTGTAGCTTGCACCTATAAATAAGAATCCATTTAATGTACTTTAAATACCTAATTTTCCTCTTCCAACACCAACTAGGATGGAAATATTTCACCCTCGAAATTGGCTAAGGCATGAACTAGTCATCCACTAGCTCTCTCTCTTCACAACAAGAAATTTCACAAAGGATAAAAAGGCCATTCTCTTGGTTGATTCCTGTAATTTATAAACATTATTAGTCTTATAATCTTACCAATACATCCATAAACTCAATCCAATTCGAATTAGGGTGTGGGCTCATGAATTGACATGTGTCCCCTCTGTACTAGCCTTCCACCTTCCCAAAATTTGAGTAGGAGCCCATTGAGCTTCCAAAACTCACATGAAAGCTCTCTGGGATGGTATATTTTGACCTGGAATGTCATATATGTCATATTTCATCCTTCATATCTGAATTGTGTCATAAATTTCATAGAATCTCCATCATTGGCGTCGTAGATGTCATAAATGTAAGGGGAATCTATCCAAGTGTCTATGGAATTCCCATTTGGCTCTTCCTCTCCCCATGTATGTTACAATTCATCCCAAATTCTACCTATGAAGTATATGGAAAATTATATTAACCTTATAATCCATCCAAAAACATTAGGCTTCCCATAAATTCGAGATTGCAAGAGGAGGATGCCATTTAACATAGGAATTCTAGTTTTAGTGGGCCCCATAGTCTCCATATGTCTCCATTCTCCATAGCCACTTCAATTTTATATTGTATTTATTTAATAAACTACATTATTAAATATTTATCCCATGCTAATTTATTAACATCATTTATTATCACCCTTATTAAAATTTCAAATGTATCCATCCAACCTAGGGAACTAGTAGGATTGATGGAATTGTCCTGTCGCGCAATTATTAAAAAGGGGGACATTACAGTCCTCCCCACCCAATATTTCTTGTCCTAAAGAAATTTAATATTTGTATGCTGCAATATTCTTTAATATTCCCAAGTGTAATCCTCATTTGGTACTCCTTCCTTTGCACCAAGTGCTTTGTTATGGTTCTGCTCATTAATTATCTTTAGCTGCAATTTAGTAGTGGAATTCATGTATTGCAATTTTCTGTTCCAAAAAGTAAAGAGATGTGTATTGTGCATATTTATATACCGTATAACATCACCACTAATACCAAAAGGATTAATAAAATCCATAAAAACCAAATTTATGCAAATAATCTTTACATCCATATTTTGGAAACCTTTTCTGAACATTCACCCCCTTTTTTTTTTCTTATGTAAAATTCTTTGAACATGGTATTGAGTTACCAAACTTTGAATTGCTTAAGATTCCAATAAAATATCAGAGAGGAACCACCATTATTTTTGCTGCACTACTCTGATTACAATCATCTTCTCAAGTGGTGGATAAATCTCCAATGTTGCCCCCAAAATTGAAACCAATGAGAGCAAAAATGATCCCAGGGTCCCATATGATCTTGATACATGGATGGTGTGAATGAATATGATGAGATGCCATGAATACCAATCATGTGAAAATTGAATCCATCTCTCAAAATTTACTCCACATAGGAAACATGAACACTGCTTTGCAAAGATGAACTCAAACAATTGAAGGTTGGTTTGCTTTCTCAAACCAACAATCGAACTACTACTCCAAGTGAGATGAAACAAAGAAATTCCAGGATCCCACTGTTGGTATTTCACCCTTCCAAAAATCATGAGTACAAAATATAGACCATGAAAGTACATAATAACATCATACAAATGTACATCAAGAAGGTACCTCATCAAAGAATCGTGAAATCGCTTGTACATCCAAGTAAGTAGATCACCATGTGGTCCATACACACAAGCATAAAATGACCACTGAAATATTCTCCAATGACATAGGTGAGGATCCCATGTCCTATAATGCTTATCCAAAAATATATAATGTGCCATCAATATAATCAGCCATGTGTTCTTTGATCCAAGAAGTGAATGAAGAACCTCCACCAAAATCTGAATCCAAATAAGAAGCATGGAAAACATGAAGACTTTAAGTGGCTCAAAGAAGTCTCATCAATACACCCATGAATATGTATATCATCATGAAATAACAGAGGATGTTTCTTCCAATAATAATGTTCCTCAATAATATCCCTCTTCACCCAAATGTCGGATGAAGGTCCTCCAACATCAAATGAACCAAGTGTTGAGCAAGAAAAACCATGATTCTTCAAGTGACTCAAATGCATATCATAGGTGCATCCACATAGATGTGTATCATCATAAAGTAACAAAGGATGTTGCTGCAAATTTGAATATCAATTTTTTTTGATATTTTCACAAGATACTTTCCCTGGTTGAGAAATATTCCTTCCGGCCTTTACCATACTTCTAGGCCTAGAAAACAGTGCATCAATCCAATATCTTTCATCTTGAATTATTCAACGAGCTTCTTCTTGCATTCTACAATCTGTTTCTCATTTCATGTAAGAAATTAGTCATCCACATACAATAATAGTATGACAGGTTCACCATCCATAACCTTAAAGTATAGGTTAGGTCATCTTTACTTTTGGTAAATCCCAAGCTCGTCAAGAAGCTATCTATCCTTCCATACCAAGCTCTAGGAGCTTACTTTATGTTGATGTATTTGTAAATTCAGAATGTATTCACTTGTATATCTTATATTGTATTTTAATGTACCCTGATATTCCTATCAGGAGAATCACTAATATTATAAATTCATGTAAATTCATAGAGGTTAACCCTTCGTTGTAAGTCAGGGCAATAGTCCCCACAGTTGAGGGGTACTAGGGTTATTAGACTCTCCTAGTGAGGTCGACCCTGTTAAGTAATTGTCAAGTGGAAAACTAGTATAAATAGAGAGTGTGACTCTCTATTTGAAACACACTCACTCAACTATAGCGCATGAGTGAGAGAAGAGGAGGTCACATAAGTGAGAGAGGGAACAACTGTCGGAGATCATCTTTGTGTTTTTGGGTTTTACTTTTTCCATTGGTGTTTATTCTATCTCTGAGGAAGTTGTGGGGTTTTATCCTTTATGGTTTCCATAAGGATAACTCTTTGTGTCTCTTGTCTCTTGTGATTATTGTTGGGCATGCTATTCTCTTAAATAAGATCCTAGATCATATTGATTAAATGATAAAAATATAGCATGGTATCAGAGCTAACCTGAGAAGAAGACACTGTGCAAGTGCAGAAGCTAGGGATTCTTACTTTTTGGGTCTTTCTCCATAGATTATCAGTAAAAGGAGGCTAGGCTAACTCTCCATTGAAGGGAGCATATTTTTGTTGAAGCAGAATTTGATTCTGGGCATTTTCAGTTTTTGACCTATCACTACTGCGGGAAATTAGGGATTTTCACAGAAGAGGAATTTTTGAGTGAGCCCAGCATAGGATTTCTATCCTCCACAAAATAGAAATTTAGAGACCAATATCGAAATTTTTGGTTGGGTAAAACTCCAGGAAAGTCAAATCGTAATTTGACCCCGGACCAGAAAACCCTAAAAGACTAAAACTAGTCATTTTGGTGCATTCAATATATCTTGACATTGGAGAAGTATCAGGAGCCGAAACTTTCACGGGATGAAGATAACTTCCTGATGTACCCTTTGTAAAGTTTTAGCTACATGTTCGATATATTCTGGGAGATAGGATTCCTCCAAATTAGGGTTCCAACCTCTCCCAGGATTCATCCCTAAACATGATGCCTAGGGAAAATTGCCATATCTATGGATACGAAGGTCCAAATGAAATTTTGCAAGATGTTCCAGATAGGTCACAGACCTTACTTTTTTTCTAAAAGTTTCAGAACTTGAAGGTGAAACAATGACAAGTGGCAGTATGTACAAGTTCTCTATGTTGAACAGTCCTAAAATAAGTCACCTTGGGAAAACTCTCATAAGTCCCAATTGGTGAAACCAATTCTGCTCAAACTTGCGGTGTTTGAAATAGGACAGACGAGGCTACCTCAGTGCAATTTTTTCAGACATAGAGGAGAATTACTTTCAGATATATTGCAGAAACAACATCAGGAAATTATGTAGAAGAAATTGAAGAAAACTAGGGCATCAGATATTTTGCAGTTATGATCACAGTTTTGGAAAAATGAGTATGCTTCTTGGCTTGCCTTCAAGATTCGCATATTTCTATCCATGCAGATATAAAAGATTCCAAGTTTTGAAAATTAGGGTTTCTCTGACAAACCCTAGATTAGCCAGATCTAGAACCAGGATGGACACCTCAAATCGGTAAGATCTAATCTTTTTCAATTTACATTTGAGGTTCAAAAGAAAAGAGAGTGATCCTTCTCGTATTATTCTGCATGGTCCGAGAAAGAGATAACCTACCACCAATGCGGATGCCTGTTCACATATTCTTAACGAGCTTGAACGGACGAGTTAACTCGGCAGTCAATTCTATTTTGAAAGAGTCAGACCTGGGCCTAAAGAAACTCCATAAGGATGGGGAGTCCTATAAAGGGATAGCTTGTAAAAAGAGATTCAAAAGAAACTCTATT
>LPNX010753217.1:538022-552920 GCA_001517045.1 Pseudotsuga menziesii
GTATATCAACAGTCTGGGGGGTCAGTCGCAAGCCTAACTCGTACGCATGGGCAAGGTAGTTGAGCCCAAAAATCTGTCTAGGACAGAATCCCTAGATGCGTAAAAGTCCTGATCTACGCTTTGACAAGGATTTAGAGGGTTATCTCCTCTGTCCAAGTCTCCACGCGGCCTCATGCTTGACTCCCGTTTGAGAGGATCTTCCCAGATATAGTTGATAAAGTCAAGGATTTACCTAAAGAAAGGTCCACTATGTCTGATTTTTATAACTTGCGGGAAGTTTACACTTCCTAGCCCACAAGTCTAGCCTAAGCTAGTAGGTGAAAGGCCCCTAAAAACAAAAATTACTAGTAAATTTTAATTATGCGTTCATTTTAAAGGGTTGTTTCTTACTCAGAAGGAAATGGAGTGATGTACTTATGGTGTTTTTGACTCAATAAGAAGTAAATGAAAGTAAAGGTGTATTCAAAGCAAATTACCACTATTTAAAACAAACTTCTTTTTCTTTTTTGCAAATATATATTGATGAATTAAATGCAAATGATAAAAGAAACTAAGCCTATGCTTTTTGTAGCTTTTGAGATTAATATTTTTAAACTGAAATAAACATTACTTATGCAAAAGCAACATGAAAAAGCTTGACAATGTTTTCTTTTCACTTTTAAAAATACTCAAACTCTACTATGCACCTAAAATGCACTATACTTGAGTAAACTTGGAATTAATGAACTGTATAAAACTAACAAACTGAAGTAAAGCAGGTTGACAGAACCAAGAAACAACCAACAAAGGCATACTAGAAACCCTAGCTTGGGTGCAGACAATGACAAAAATCACTGTAGACTTATAAAGGCAAGTGACAAACCAACCAATATCAAAAGACAGACTAGAAAAACAAATCCCAAGACCTTGATCACTGATCTGGACAGAGACACTTCAACCTATAACCCAAACAGGCCAAGCTACTTCAGCATGCAAACAGAAAATAATCCAAGCAAAAGAGACTCAAGGGATTTCGAAAAATCACAAAGTGTGATCACCAATAGGTCTTCAAACAGACATCATAACATTTATAAAGAAAGTCCACACAGAAACAGGAAATACACACAGAGAGGGACAAGCAAACCCAATCCTAAAAAATTCCTATTTCTAGGCTTATACGTGACTGTATAGAAGGGAAACCCACGTACTATACGCGACTATCCAGGAGAGCAACCCGCGGATGCAGGCCTCTATATGCGACTATGCAGAAGAGCAACCCGTGTATAGGTACAATTTTTTTCTCAAAAACTAAGAAAAATCCACAATACTTTCAAACACTGTGACAAGTATGAACCAGGACAAAAGACCACACACAGACTTCAAAGCAAAGACTGGTTAGGGGTGACAGAAACAACCTACAACAGTCTGGGCTCCCCACTGGAGTCGCTAGTTCTGTTGTACAGGAATAAACACCTTATAAACGAAGGTCTGGGGTTACCAACATACTCAATAAACTTGCAGACAATTGACTCTAGAGTGCAGTAAAGGAAATAGGAGGATGGGAAAAGCTCACCCGATACATGATGGTTGATCCTAGCTTGTCCTCTTCCGCTCCGCTTCTCCTCCAAAGTCTTCAGGGATGCTTTCTCCTTCACCTGTCAAGGATCAATATTCCAAATACAAGATGATTCATATATATAAACAGGTTAGATAAATCATATACAGGATGCTGAAACATAAACATTTATCAAACCACAATACATGAGATACATTCAAGAAATAATATGGAAGAAGGATTCTCTTTATTAACAATAATGGAAAGAGTTCAGATTACAACCCAACGCCTGAGACAAGGACTCCACTGCAACCAAAGGATTCTGAGTTCCACTGCTCCAAAGACTTCTGTATAAACTCCACCAGCATAACTTTGCTCTCCAAGTGTATATCTTAACACCCTCCCCAAGGCCTGTATTTATAGTTGGTGAAATAAGGCAGTTTTGAAGGTGTTGAGACAGTTAATGAGATTAAGGTAAATGGCTTAACTAATCTCAAGTAATCGCGTGTTTTTATTTTTAATGTCAAAGGTAGGTATACGTGGGTATCAAGACTAGCAACTCGCGTATGATCCGCGAGTTGCTCTAAAGGCAACCCGCGTATACATCTATACACGACATGCAACAACCAAGACTCGCATATGACATACGAGTTTCATATATAGAGAGTCGCATATATGACTTGACATAGCAAAAGGGTAAAAATAACCAGCTGGATGGATGATGAATGTAGTTCATAATAATCCCATCTATAGTGTTTTGGGAAACCCTCAATCCATAGATGTCCTTTTGTGTGCCAACATGAGGGATGTCGGTACTCGGACGGAGAGGTGCCATTCAGGTGGATAACAATGGTATCAGAGCAGGTTGTGCTAGAAAATTAAATTTTAGTAGGGAAACATTCATTTCTAGAATTTAGAAAAACCTTTGTGACAATAGTACATTTTGCTGAAACTTGTTCTTTGAGAAAATGACTTCCATGGGGTTGAGAACTAAGGATAGGTTGGATGGGGAAGTGAACTTTGTCTCATGGAAATCCTAGATTTTACTTGTGCTGAAGGAGAATGAGTTATGGGAAGAAGTAGTTAGAAACACTACATCAAATCCCATTACGATTCCCCCTTCTACTGATGCAGCATTACTTGCAGCCTTTAATAAGAAAGATACTAAATCCATGAGGATAATCTTAGATGTTGTTAAAGATCATGTTATTCCTCACATTTTAGTGAAGGATCATGCACATGAGATGTGGTCTGCTTTGACCAGGTTGTTTGAGAGTACTAATGAAAACAGGAAGATGGTGCTTAGGGAGAAGCTAGAAAACATCAAGATGGTCAAAGGAGCGGTGTGTATGGCCTATCTTACTAGGATCTCTCAGGTGAGATATGAGCTTGCAGCTGTGGGGGTGGTAGTTATTGGTCTTGAGTTAGTGCGAAAATATCTGAATGGGGTGATTACACCTTGGATTGTGTTTATTCAGGGGTTGGTGGCTAGAGAGAACTTACCATCTTGGGACAGGGTCTGTGATGACTTTGTTCAGGAGGAGACTCGCAGGGGTTTCTTACAGTGTAGTGGTTCTACTAGTAGGGGAGATGAGAAGGATGTGGCATTAACAACGAAAGGGAAGAAGAAGAGCAAGAAGGGTCCCAAGAAGGGTGGGGCAAAGCAGCAACAGGATGGGTATAAGAAGGATATGAGCATTGTGAATTACTTTGCATGTCACAAGATGGGACACTATGCTGCTATGTGTCCAAAGAAGAAGAAGAAGAAGCAATAGACAACCGCTTCAGCTGAGATCGATGATTTTGCAGCTAGAATTGAGAGTAAGTTTTCACTATGCATTGGGCATATTGAGAGAGAGAGAGAGCATCCATTCTCACAAGTGTGGATGTTGACAACAGAGGGAGTTTTCCTATGTGACAGACCATTCTTACAGTGCATCTACTTCTAGCACTTGGTACATAGATAGTGGAGCCTCGAGCCACATGACAGGTGCTCATGAGATGTTCTCCGAGATTTCATAGGTAGATACAGATGTGGAGGTTGTGTTGGGAGATGACTCAATAGTCAGTGTAGTTGGACGTAGCACCATTACATTTTAGAGGGAGTCCATGAGTCCCATGGTATTGCGGGATGTATTGTATGTACATGGGATGAATAAGAACCTAGTGTCAGTTTCCATGATCGAGGATCAGGGTCTTAGGGTGTATTTCCTAGATGGACACATGCATATGTTTCCCAAGACTGCAGGACCATCTGCTTCAGTTTCCATTGGAGCGAGATGTCGAAAAGTGTATAGGCTCTTGTTTTAGCCGCAACATGATTTAGCACATAGAAACAACAGTGATTTGTGTGAACTTTGGCATAGGAGGATGGCTCACTTCCATCATCCATCCTTGGGGTTATTGAGGCACATGGTGACAGGATTACCGTAGTTCAACATAGGGCATAGTGATGTGTGAGGGGGTGTGCTTTGGGAAAGTACACCAAGATTGCTTCTCTCAGTAGTGATAGCAGGTCAGTTGGTAATGTTGAATTGATACATTCAAACTTATGTGGACCTATGTCTTCTGTGTCCTTGAGAGGATACGAGTATTATGTGACATTCATTGATGACCATTCCAGGAAGACCTGGATCTACTTTCTGAAGAGCAAGAATTCTAAGGAAGTATTGCAGAGGTTCTAAGAGTTCAAATCTCTTGTGGAGAACTAAACAGGGAGGAATATCTGAGTCTTGAGATCGGATAATGGGGGTGAGTATACCTCCAAGGAGTTTGATGGATTTTGTAGATAGGAGGGGATCACGAGACAGTTGACAGTTCTGTATACACCAGATCAGAATGGAGTAGGAGAGAGGAATAACAGGTCCATTGTTGGAGCATCTTGAGCTATGATACATGACCAGTCACTTCCTTTCTTTCTATGGGCTGAGGCTTGCAGTACCACTGTATATCATCAAAACAGGAGCACCCATCAAGTAGTTGGGAATATGACACCTGAGGAGTGCTTTTTAGGAAAGAATCCTGAATTTGGCCATTTTTTGTATATTTGGTAGTTTGAATTACTCTCACATCCCTTGATAGAAGAGGACAAAGTTGTATCCCACTGTAGAGAAGGGAATCTTTGTGGGTTATGATGAGACTACGAAGGCCTTTGTATTAACGTTCCCTCTCAGAGGAAAGTGGTAGTGAGAAGAGATGTGAAGTTTGAGGAGGATCGAGCCTTCAAGAGGTTGAGAGAGTCAGAGTAGGGAGAGCAGCAGGTTCCTGCACCTCAGATTGTGGCACAGGTTCCATCTACACAGTAGTCAGGATCACAGGTTTCTGAGGTTACAGGACCACAAAGTGTTGGCATAGGTTCACCAGGTTCAATGGTTAGGCTAACAGGGTCTTCGGGTATAGGTGATGGGTCTACTTGTCACGTCCCCATCCCCTAAACCGGTGAAGAGGACGCGACCAACATAGCTAACATGGGCAAACAACCCCATGAACATGAACCAGGGATTAAATGCCGAATTGAAAGCTTAAACACAATGCATAACAGGATGCATAGATTCTTCAATCATACATTCAAATGCATACTAAGATGCATTCCATCATACAATAAGATGCATAATCCAGCATACAGGGATGCATAAAACATCAACATACAACGGAAGTAAACACACATACAATTCCAGCATTCAACATGTTCATTACAATTCATTTGACATCAATATAATTGCAGAGATGAAGTAACCAACAACACTTATATTTTGATGAAGACCTTACCCCGCAACCGGCTATGTCGCTGCAACGTTCCACCCAACCATAGGCCAGTGTGCTCATCAATCTCTCAGCAACACTGCCACCCCCGAGCTGGGCATGATTCCTCCAAGGATAATGGTCAACGCAGGCTTACACATAGCCGAGGGATACAAATCAGTCAAACCAACACAGCTGGGTTTATCAGGCCATCAACCGATCGGCTGAGCCAGCACAGTCCAAGGGACAACCATTGCATACCCGTAGTAAAACAATTCATTCATAGCTCTGTGATGAAGGCATAAACGATAGGGTGGCAACCCCAAACAAAAATGAGACACATCTCAAGACCATAGGGAAAATCAGAGTTGTTCTTGGCCCTAACGTGGCCAAAACAACTCAACAACAACCCAAAACCAGGGTGCACCAACAACCACAACTCCCAATGCAAACGATGGCAACTACACAGTCCCAAAGCAGGGGAGAAGATGCAGCCAATATATGTGGAAATCAGCAGCCACAACCCCACAATGAATGATAGCATCCATCCATAGCTCCAAAACAAGGAAAAATCCAAATTCCCAGCACAGTCCGCAGACCAACAATTACCCGCATGTAACCACTTAGCAATTACAGTCTAACATGAAAAACAACTTCCAAGCGACTTCCAACAGCCCCAAACGTAACAGCAACCACAATCACCACAATGAAAATGCAAACAACAGTCCATCCTGGAAAATTAAGAAAACGGAAAGACTTACACAGTCCCCCACTGTGGAAAAGCTACATACTCCCCGCCTGTGTGTGAGGATGAAAATAGACCGTCTCCCTCTCTGCGTGAGAGTGAACTCGCTTCCCTGTGAGTGTGGATGAGGAACATACCACGATGGGGAATGAATAGCCCATAGATAGCATGCGCGGTGAGGAGCTTGACCAACAGCCTGCGCGTCCCTGCGTGAGAGCAAACAACTCCCTGTGCGTGAGGAGGGACAGCTCCGCTTATGCACGTGGATGGACAGAAAACCGAGAGGATGTGTAGCAGTGAGAGAATGGAGTTGTGGGAGAGTGGAGTGAAGGCAGTCATGGGTGGATTGGGCGTGTGGGCAAGGGACTGATAGTCCTGCCACCCTACTCCCAAAGACAATAACTGCCCCCAACCACCAGCAGCCATAACTGCCTCATCTACTCCACAAAACATTAAGAGGTTGGATGAGACAAGGAAGGTGACAATCAACAAGGTGGCAATACATGGGGTTTTCCCCAATAGGCCAAGGCTTGACATCCCCCACCCCTTATCCTTTAGAATCACGCCATTTCATTCAATGTTGCACTGTCGTAGCTGGTTGTGGTTTATTTTATTTGATGTGCGTATTTACATGATGCCACATTATAATGTGCCGGATAGCACGACATACCATTGGCAACTATCCCTATTGCCGAACATACACAACCAAATCGATGGTGGGGCCTTTGCCTTTAGCTCCTCACCATGATTAATTACATTATATACATCTTGCAAACGGGGTCAAAACCGGGGATGTGACATTCCCCTCCCCCTTGGAATAACACCGTCCTCGGTGTTCCATTACATATATATAATACATATACCATTGCACATCAAAATTTCAAAATTGCAAATCTGTCGCACGTCCAATCATTTACTTTGAACATTCAAGACCAAGCCCCTCGGCTTCCATGGACTTCTCCTGCTGGTTCTCAGCTTCTAGCTGATCCCGAAGTCTAGGAACTTTGCGGCTATTGCCTTCATCATGTTCCCTCATTGGGCAGTCCCGGCGTAAATGATGTCCTCTGCATCTCCAGCATCTCATTGGCTACTTCATCTTTACCTGCTTAATTTCCCTTGAGTCTTCATGCTTGGACCGTTTCTTATCAGGTCGCTTGGACAATTGTCTCATTGCTGATCCGCCTTCTTTTCCTTTGCCGATCGCTCCCAGAAGGCTTTTCACCTCCCTTTGCAAACCAATAGAGTCTTGCAAAATATGGTGGTTCATTTCACTTTGCCTTTTCTGTATCTTGAGCATCTCCCCAAGGTTCTCTTGGGTCTTGGAAATCACTTGAAGGAGACTTCCAGCCAAGTCCAACAACTTTTGATCTGCTACCATGATCAATGTGCACCACCTGGTTTCACTTTTCTCACCTGTGAAATGCACCATTGAAATTCTATCAGACCAAGCATAATATAGACATTAAAATCAGTCAATTAATTTCCCCATTTGGCATGATAGTCCAAGTCTCATCAATGAGGATTTCATATTTTTCATGCCTTCCCAATAGACACATGAGCTCATTCATGTCCATTCCTGGGCAGGGAATAACTATTCCAGCATTCACAAATTTACTTAAGCAATACACACATTTCATTCTCAATCACACATGCATTCAACAATATTTTGTTTTCACAATGCATAAACATAGTTATATATATATAATAAAAAGGCAAGAGAGAGCAGCAAGAGTTTTTCCCCCTCTTTGTTTCGTTCCATCCTAGAACGCACACCATCGCAGTGGCTTTTCATGCTCTCAGGCTCTTTCACTTCACCATGAATGCTGGACCAATCCTTCTTGGTCATGACACTTAGTGTCTTCGGTCCATTCTATACCTCTAAACCATGGAGTCTCTCCACATGGTTTGTCTCGACTGCTAGGACTCCCCCGTCTTACTAGCACCTTTTTCATTACCGCTCATTTCGAGCTTTCCAGGACATTCACATGTCCACATGCACCCTTAGGATGCTCTCATGGTCCTCGCTCCCAGCGATACCTATATCCAAACATTGAATAGATTCACATGTTTAGTTTATTCTCATCAGTTTTATCTCTAGAACAAGAGCTTAAAACATCATAACCAAAACATATACACATGTATATTCATAAGCAAAATAATCCAATACTTATCTGTATTGTGCGTTTCCTCGTTCGTCCATAGGATCCTGCTTCGCTTTGCAAGCCTTGGGATCGCCTATGGACTTAGATGTTAGGTCAGCACACAGGCTACCCCACAACATCAAATAATTAATATCCAGCCAGTACATCCTCATGTCAACTGGGCTTGGAACTTTAACACAACCATTTCTAGGTCTAGGATCTACTATGGATCCCCAGGCATATCACAGCCCAACATACACTCATGTCAGCAATAACACATACACTTATACCAACAGTACACTTATATCAACAATACCCCTTAATTCGCAGCCCCTCATAACAACCATTTACCTTTCACCTTTACCTTTACCTTTTTACCTGCCAATCACAAGCAATACAAGCAATACAAGCGAACTCATCAGCATTATTGCTCTAAAATGGTAATCATATTTCATACCATTCACTAGCAAGTATTGAGACACCAGGAGTGCGTCCACTCCCTAGGGTGTAATCATTATTGAAAACCCTTTTCATGACTCAACATCGGAAAAGTGTGCACCCCTTCCCGATGTGTGCCATGTAGGCCTTGTTCACACTCAAGTAATCGGTCATCATGGAAATAAATCAAAACATGTTCTGCATATGGAATTTAATAATTAAACATGCATATTCATAGCAAGGGTCACATAACACTTATCCATTTGCATTCGCAGTATGCCTTTGTTAAGGAGGAATGGAGGCTCCTTCCCTGAGTTAACAGTCCCTCAGTTTTCCATCCCAAATCCTTTTTACATTTCCCATTCACACATGTCTTACCGACATAACCCATACCATCTCACTCATGTTATTACCAAACATGCAGTGTAGATGAGACATTTCCAAAATGTCCAATGGCATTTCACCCGAAACCCATTTCCAAGGGAAAACCTTCCCATGAAGTTTGGCTTCTGCAGGCCATCACACATGGTATTCCTATAGTGTGTACCCATGACACATTCATTAAATAGCCAAACAGTCAATCATTACCTGATACTACAATCCAAATTGATCGTTCCATAACCAAGCAATGACATTACCAATCAAATTCAATAAGAATTTGCAATTTTATCTACTACAGAAATTGACTTGCTCAATTGTGGGTCTCTTGTAAGCAGCACTACTATGCCCATTACAATTTCATGCTTACTAACATAACATGCATACCCACTTACCATGCGTCCCTCCTGACACAATCTCATACAAGCCAACAATGATTAGTAGTCGTCAGCAATTCTTAAATTCGAAATCCACAATTCAAATTTAACAACCCATTATGCATACCAGCTATTTTCACAACCACGAGACTCTTCTCATAAGGTTTGGCTCTTTTATATGGTATATTCTGGCATTGGTCAGGGTCTTACCTCACACTTCCATGCTTGAAATAATCTACCTAAAACCTGAGCTTCATTCAACCAAACACAGTCTTATGCAAGCCAATAGTGGCTAGTAGTTGTCAGTAATTTCTTAAATCCAAAATTCACAATTCGAATTTTAACAACCTATTATGCATATCATATGGTAGATTCTGGAATTGGTCAAGATCTTACCTCTCACTGCCATGCTTGAAATAATCTACCGGAAACATAAGCTTCAAACATCCAAACACAAGCTTATGCAAGCTAGTAGTGACTAGTAGTTGTCAGCAATTTCTTAAATTTGAAATTCACAATTCAAATTTAATAAGCCTTTTTCACATGGTAGATTCTGGCATTGGTCAGGATCTTACCTCTCACTGCCATGCTCAAAATAATCTACCTGAAACATGAGCTTCAATCAACCCAACACTTTTCATTGCTACAACCATCACTGAAGCATTTTCAGAATTTATAAAAATTCAAATACTTCCAGCTGTTAGTCACATCAGTGTTTATCAAAGCTCATTTACTTCATGCAATCATTATCATACTAACATTGCAAGGTATAGTCACGGCATTCATGCAATTAGATGAAAGGTTTAGATACTCCTTACTTCATAAGTGTATCATTCATACCACCTTGCTCTTCCATAGAGCATTTATGGCAGTCAATTGATCATGACTATCCTGCATTCATAACAACCTTTGAAATGGCTCTTGAATTGTCATCAATTCATCATTTTAGTCATTAGTCATTCATAATATCACATGCATTCATCTCGATGCATTCAACATACCATTCATGGCCTAACCATGTCCACTTCATATAGGATGCATTACTATAATCAATATCATCAACATATATAGGCATGACACCTTTCTATATTTCGATATTCACATGGTATGAGGTCTCTTACCTTTACCAATCCATGGAATTTGTCATAAGAAAGCTCTTACCTGCATGGGTCATACTTACACCCTTGACATGACCAATTTGGTTGGTCCTTTGCAGGAGATTGCAGCATTTGCTCACCAAATTTTTCTATGGACTTGTTTCCTTATCCCTTTCTCCATGGGGTTGCTGGTCTCATTCATCAACATCGACAACATATTCATCCGGGTCCATGCCATCGTTGGTTTTTCCACTAATGCCAACATCAAGGCAATAACTATCATTAGTGGCTTATTATAGATATTTAATATCCTATGTATACAACACATATCCTCATGCATTTCATGCATAAAACTTAGAAAATGTAACATAGTTAGCAAGACAGGGTTTTAAGGAAAACTTCCCTTTTTCAAATCCCTCATCCTTGCATGGAATTCTCTTCCACGCAACAGTTGGTTGATTGCATAGTCCTGGCTACCCCTCGGCATGCAACTGTCCAGATTTGTCCATTTGACAACAGCGGCCATCATTAGCACTTTGCTGCTTCATGCTCATATTCTGGTCACTTATCCTTGTTCCCTACTGGATAAGCTTTCCAACACCTATCCACATGCTTCATTCCGACCTCGGGTGTGAAAACCACACCACTTCTAAGAATGAATACTTTCACCAAATATTTGCATTTTTACACTCCACTGCTTTTGGACTGGGCGCCAACTTCAGCCAACTTTAGCCACCTGTAACCCACTGAAAACAGTTGAAAATCCCACTAAAATCCACTGAGAAATCCCCTTGAAAAACCCAATTTTTCCTTTGCAGAATCGACTCTTATTCCAATTATCCATCCGCAAAATCGGCCCTCAAAACCACCAATCCTTTCCCCAAATCGGACCTCAAACGACTAACTTCTCCTGCGGTTTCAGGCCTCAAACAACTAACTTCTTCCGCGGTTTCAGGTCTCAAACGGCTAACTTCTTCCGCGGTTTCGGCGATCCGAACCACTATTTCTTCCGCTACGTCGGCGACCAGAACCATTAAATTTTTCCGACGGTTTTCGACAGACGGCATCGGAAGTCCTCTCTCATCGGAAGTCTAGTTCTTTAGACTTCCGCAACGGTGGCAGATGAACAACTTTCTTCTTCCGATGAACTTATACTTGACAAATTTTCAAACTTTCTTCTCATCGGCGGAACAACTTCATCCGCAACCGCAACGGTGGCCCAACAACTTCATTCTTCTCCCGATCGACGACCCAAACTGATCGGCATCGGAAATATTTTCCCCTCGGCAGATTAATGACTTTCGCTTCCGCAACGGCGGGCGCACAAATAGCTTTAAGCTTCCGACAGCTGATGTTTTTCGGACTTAGAGAAATTTTCAAAAATTTCCCTTTCTTTTGCCGCTAGATCGGCTCCACCAGATTATTCCCGTTGGCAGCATAGCTGCCTCAACAGCCGCAACGGCGGAACACAATGTTCGATCCCCTTCCAATCGACGGTCAGATATATTGAGATATATCCCGATCAGCGTCGACAGTCTTACCCGTCGGAAGGATAGTGCCTTTGGCTTCCGCAACAGCATCGCCTGTTCAACTAAATTCTTCCGACCACTTCAACACTTAGCCAAATTTTCCCTTTGTCGACAATCAGATCCACTACTGCGTTGGCGACTTAGTCCTTTCGATAGCTGTAATGATGGACTGTCCAACGTTAAGTTCTTCCGCGGTGTCGGTGACTGAATCCCTTTCACAGCCGCAAAGACGGAACAACAAACCCTTATCCATTTCCGATTGTTGAATTGATTCTTTGACCCGCATCAGAAGTCTTTCCACATCGGAAGGATAGTGGTTTAGACTTCCGCAACTATGGGTGCCCAAAGAGCTTTCCTCTTCCGATAGCCGACGATCTCATCACTTAGACAGATTTTAAACTTTGTCTTTCTTCTTTCTGCCGAGTATAACACCTGTCAGCTTATCGATGGTCGGAACCATTACTGCATCGACGTCCTAGTCCTTTTGGCAGCCGCAACGGTGGATTGTCAAACGCTAAATATTCTGTGGGGTCGGCAGTCTTTCTCATCAGAAGACTTAGCGCTTTGGACTTCCATAATGACGGGTGCGTGAGTACTATTTATTTTCGATCGGTGGTCCAATCCGCTAAGGCGTGACTTGATCAGCGTCCGCGGTCCTTCCATATCGGAAGCCTAGTGACTTTGGCTTCCGTAACGGCGAATGCTCGAAGAACTTCCTTCTTCCGACCGACTCGAACACTTAGCCAAATTTTCCTATGATTTTCTTTTCAATGGTCTTCCGTCGGGTGCGACTTCGCCTAACTCTTCCGCTATGGCAGAATTCTTTCCACTAACCCTTCCGTTACAGCGGAAGTTAGTTCCGCCAAGTGTTCCGACTGCCCAACTCTTAGACGATTTTCTTGAAATTTGCTACTGTTCTTCTGGACATAGAATTTAATTCTATCTTCTATCACTGCATCCTTCATGGCCCATAGAGGCCCACTATTGCAACCTTTTCTCTGATACCATACTGTCACATCCCCATCCCCTAAACCGGTAAAGAGGACGCGACCAACATAGCTAACACGGGCAAACAACCCCATGAACATGAACCAGGGATTAAATGCCGAATTGAAAGCTTAAACACAATGCATAACATGATGCATAGTGTTAAGTCATGAATTTGTTTCCTTTAATTTTATATTTTGATTGTGATTTTATCTTTAGTTTGCTCATATGCTTAAATTTTTTCATTTGCTTACTTTAAGAATTTTTGGTTTTAATAGAAATTTCGATTTTTTGCTTTTATTTGTTTTATTAAGTTTGTTTTCTTAGCTGTTGAAGGGTTCTTAAAGTCATATTATTGAATGATGTGGTCACCAATAGCATTTGAGTATAGCTCACAGTTCAAACAGCTTTTAAAACTGCATTCAAAATGACAAAACCAAGTGAATGCCAGCTTTACTATGTCAACCGTGACACTCTTTTTTCTTATCACAAAGCCAGTTGAATATTTTTGCAGCGGATGATGGCATTTTATGTAACTTCCCACTATAAAAATTCTCCAAGTAATTTGCAATTAATGTCAGATGCTCCTGCACATCACCTTTTTTGTGCTTCTTGGCCCTGTGGATGAGACATAAAACCGTCTACCAGACATACTGTGTGTTATTCAGGTTTGCTTAGAGGGACAAATATCAAAGGATTCATTGTTAAAAAGTCTGAGTGATGCGTACCAACCTTCTGGAGATTAAATTCCATGGAATATTTCAGAACAGTTCCAGGATACGAATTTCCAAGTCTTTCAGGGGCTCGAATTGCTGGGTATGGATCAATTGTTGTGGATTTGCTCACAAGGTATTACGAAGGACAGTTGACAGATCTTAGTGAAGTAGATGCTGAAGTGGAAGAGAAAAAGGAACGTGGAAAGGTCACAGAAGCTGCAGAGAAGGTTTCTTTACAATAAGAACAAATCAAGCCCCATTCTGATCTTCCACCTTTGCTTGTTGGCCTTCATGAGCGACGTCCTGAGAAGCTGCATTATATTGGGGCTTCGTTTGGGCTTACTCAGCCTCTTTATAATTTTTGGAGAAAGCACCATATGGTTCCTTTTTACATCAGTCAGATCCCGAGTGCCATAAGCTGAAAAACAGCGAGAAAATAGCACCAGAATTATTCTTGTAGCGCTGGAGCAAAAAATTAACAAAGGCGCGCTACCGGAAAATCGTTTTTTGCCAGAATGGTAAATTTTCAGTCCGTTTTTTTGAGGATTTCGCTGGGGAAATGTTAAATAAATCATTGGTCACATTTGATATATGTTTTGCCAAGTTTTTTTCATGTAAACAGGCGTCAGTCTCATGTGAGGGAGATTCTGGCAACCGTTCTGGCAACTGGATGCAAATTTATGGAAAATAATGATAGTGAACGAAATAAGGCAATATTTTCGCGGAAGATGTTCTAAATTAAATATTATGGAGCTGGATATGTTTCTGTGTGTGTTCCTGAGCACAGTTAATGCACTTTTATTTTTGCTCATTTCACCACTCCTGGGAAAGCACTGTGCTGAAGTACAGAATGAACTTGTGCAAGTCTCTCAGTCATTCTCCGAGTCTTTGGCCAGGCAGAAGTTCACAGATAGTTGTGAAAGAGCATTGAATGAACAGATCAACGTGGAGTACAACGTTTCATATATTTATCATGCTCTTTTTGCCTTGTTTGATAGAGACAATGTGGGTTTTCCAGGCTTTGCAAAATACTTCAAATTACCACCATCAAAACGCAATTTGAGAGCTTATCATTTTCCTAATGAGGAACAAAAGCCAATTTAGATGATAACTACCTTAGTACTTCAGTTGGTTCAATGTAGTGTGACTTTTCAAGAAACCACTGAGGCAACTTTGATAGTTAGTGCTAAATGTAACATTATTGATGGTGATTCT
>LPNX010753217.1:564045-579419 GCA_001517045.1 Pseudotsuga menziesii
CAGAGTACTCAACTACCATCTACTGTGATAACCAGAGTACCATTCAAATCTGCAAAGATCCAGTTCAGAAGCAGAGAACCAGACACATTGAGATCCATATGCACTACATCAGAGAACTTGTGCATGATGGCACCATTCACCTACTCTTCTGTTCATCTTCAGAACAAGTAGTTGATATCTTCACCAAAGAATTTTGTGAGAAGACCTTCAGCAATCTCAAATCACTACTGGGGATTGCTGATCATGCTGTGAAGCATGAGTGAAGACAAGATTCTACAATTTTGTTTTACAGTCCATGTTTAAGGGAGGATTTTCTCAAGTTGGTTTTGCCTCTTTCCTTGTTTTAAATGGACATGCAGTATGTAAAGGGTGACTAAGCCTTGTTGCTAGGCCCTATAATTTTCTGATATATTACTCATAAGTCAGGCTTAAGGGGGGGTGTTAGAATAATCAACCCATAGTTTACCCATTTAGACATTAATTTAATTATTTCTATCTTATTAGCCTAGTTCATGTGTCCCACCTTGTGCAAGTTGTCTATTACCTATCCATTGTGGTAAAACTTGCCTTATTTGACTCATGTAGTGCATGGGAAATCCCAAGGAATCAAATATTCTTTATTCTTGGCCTCCTAGGCACCCTTCTGCTTTTTCTGCTTTATTCCCTGCTTTTTCAATGTTTTAAGGCAAATAGAAAAGCTAGACTAAGTGAGGTGAACTAGTTTTTTGTCCTCTTCATCCTCCACTCTTTTCTCCATGCAAAAGCATGTATGAGCTTCAATTCCACCACTCTTTAGCTTTCCTAAGCCATTTTGCCAATTCGTGAGCTCCATGACAGATTTGGGATCAACTTTTTACACCTATGGGGGATTTGCTTCTATTTAGTAAGCCTGCTTTATGCTAGATTCGAAGTGCTCCTCATGCATTCAAATCCCTGATGTATGTTATTTATTCAGTAACCTATTATGATATAGGGTTGGATATTGTACACTGAGTTAATACAGTTTAGTGTTTAGCTCCAATTTCAGTCTCTTTTGTGAGTGATTTTACATGATCAATTGTTAATTGTTGTGAGTAAAATTAATCTATCACTGGGTTCAATTTCCACAATTTTTACTTAAAACTGGTGGCTGAAAACTAGTGAAAAATATACATGCTTGAGTATAATGGAGTATGCTAAGGGACTCTTGGATCTTATGTTCATTCATCTTTAATGACCATTCAAGAAAATGAGGCTCTTACAAATTAACCTCCTCATCTTCTTCCTTCTTGCTTGGACCAACTTCATAAGCTCAAGTGGTGATGGGGAAGTTGATCTTGTTTCTTCTTCAACTGCTACAAGGTATTCATTTTCATTTTTAATGGAATTTTGGCTTGCAGAAACACTTTCAAAAGTGATCTATATGTCACCAAGATAGGGGTGTGAGCACCCATCAATAGGTACTCCTTCGTAGTTCAAGCATCCCACATTAGATTCTCTTTGTTTCATTTGCAAGGTAGAATGTGTCTCGAAATTATCTTCAGTATTTTCAATAGAAAATTCTTCATGCTCATGTGATGTCTCTTCATATTTTTCAGAGTCACTTGGGAATGAATTTTGATCCTCTTCATGTACTACTTTTACTTCACGTATTTCAGAACTAGGTGGTTCATGGGTCTCCTCTTTTTTCTCCTTCAAGCAAGCTGATGCATTTTTTCCCTTGGTTTCCTTAAATTCAATACATGTTCTCCAACTTTATGATAGACAACAATTCAAATCCTTTCATAATATTCTTTGTCATGTCTTCAAATACAGTTTCCATTCTTTTTATTAGCTCCTCACCTTCATATGAGGTTCCCTTTTCATCCCTTGTCATAGTTTCCCCAAAAAATTTCCTTCTTCTCCTACTTTTTTTCCCCTCCTTAATAAAATAAATTTTGGTTTCAATATATAATGGTGGTCCCTGAATTATTGTACTAATAAATATCAGACCACATCAAGTGCCAAGATCATTCTCTGATACCACTGTAATGTCTGTTTTTGAATTTTTTCTTAAATGACCAATTTTCCAATTTTTTCACAATTTTGGCTCTTGACTAGTTTTAGTGTCTTGGTCTCCAAATCAGCCCAATTGCTTCCAAATATTTAGATAAGATGTATGGATGGTATAATAACTTAATTATTATGTTCATGGATGTATTATGTCCCTCCAAACACTTCTTAAAGTCTGTACTAAATTTTGAACAAGATAGAGGATTTTATTGGCAATTTTGGGCTCAACCCCCCCCCCGGGTAAGTGGTAGAAATGGCTTCCCAAATGTGCAGAAACCCACTCAAATTCTTAAATTTAAGAAGGGGGTGTGTATAAGACATTATCAGATACTAATATGCATAACCAATCTACCTCCCATGGATGTTATCACTTCTTTCAATCAGATATAAAAAACTAGTTTTGGACCCTTGGGGAAACGAGGTGTAGTTTTCTCCAATGGTTATGCAATTCGACCCAATGGACACAAATTCTAAGTTAATAAACATGAAACCCATAATATTATTTAATTACAGTCCATTCACTAATAAATCATCAATATTTTACACATCCATTCGAATTCATCAAGATTACAAGAGTTTACAACAAGGTAGTGGGGAAATGGCATTGTTTCTTCATTATTGAGCAATAATACATGAGATTTATTGGAATTTCGACCTGATCTATTTCTGAAATTAAATAAAATATAATTTACATAATAATACAAAATACTGGAGCAAGAGAAGCTCCCTCAAATAGATGAATAGCTCACCAAATGCACGTCACTCCATGGAGTTGAAATATGGTGAGAAAACTTGAGATGAAAGGAAGAACAAGCTGAAATTTGATGTTTCCATGAGATGTTGTAGATTGAAACTATAAATAAGACTCCATTGAATCTACTTTAAATAACTAATTTTCATCTTCCAACACCAACTAGGATGGAAATATTTCACTCTCGAAATTGGCTAAGGCATGAACTAGTCATCCACTAGCTCTCTCTCTTCACAACAAGAAATTTCACAAATGATAAAAAGGCCATTCTCTTGGTTGATTCCTGTAATTTATAAACATTATTAGTCTTTTAATCTTCCCAATACATCCATAAACTCAATCCAATTCGAATTAGGGTGTGGGCTCATGAATTGACATGTGTCCCCTTTGTCCTAGCCTTCCACCTTCCCAAAATTTGAGTAGGAGCCCATTGAGCTTCCAAAACTCACATGAGAGCTCTCTTGGATGGTATATTTTGACCTGGAATGTCATATATGTCAGATTTCATCCTTCATATCTGAATTGTGTCATAACTTTCATAGAATCTCCATCATTGGTGTTGTAGATGTCATAAATGTAAGGGGAATCTATCCAAGTGTCTATGAAACTCCCATTTGGCTCTTCCTCTCCCCATGTATGTTAAAATTCATCCCAAATTCGACCTATTAAGTATATGGAAAATTATATTAACCTTATAATCCATCCAAAAACATTAGGCTTCCCATAGATTCAAGATTGCAAGAGGAGGATGCCATTTAACATAGGAATTCTAGTTTTAGTGGGCCCCATAGTCTCCATATGTCTCCATTCTCCATAGCCACTTCAATTTTATATTGTATTTATTTAATAAACTATATTATTAAATATTTATCCCATGCTAATTTATTAACATAATTTATTATCACCCTTATTAAAATTCCAAATGTATCCATCCAACCTAGGGAACTAGTAGGATTGATGGAATTTTCCTGTCGTGCAATTATTAAAAATGGGCACATTACAGTCCTCCCCACCCAATATTTCTTGTCCTAAAGAAATTTAATATTTGTATGCTGCAATATTCTTTAATATTCCCAAGTGTAATCCTCATTTGGTACTCCGTCCTTTGCACCAAGTGCTTTGTTATGGTTCTGCTCATTAATTTTCTTTAGCTACAATTTAGTAGTGGAATTTATGTACTACAGTTTTGTGTTCCAAAAAGTAAAGAGATGTGTATTGTGAATATTTATATACCCTATAACATCACCACTAATACCAAAATGATTAATCAAATCCAAAAAAACCAAATTTATGCAAATAATCTTTACCTCCATATTTTGGAAACCTTTTCTGAACTTTCACCCCCTTTTTTTTTCTTATGTAAAATTCTTTGAACATGGTATTGATTTAACAAAATTTGAATTGCTTAAGATTCCAATAAAATATCAGAGATGAACCACCATTATTGTTGCTGCACTACTCTGATTACAATCATCTTCTCAAGTGGTGGATAAATCTCCAATGCTGTCCCCAAAATTGAAACCAATGAGAGCAAAAATGATCCCAGGGTACCATATGATCTTGATACATGAATGGTGTGAATGACTATGATGAGATGCCATGAACACCAATCATGTGAAAATTGAATCCAGCTCTCAAAATTTACTCCACATAGGAAACATGAACACTGCTTTGCAAATATGAACTCAAACAACTGAAGGTTGGTTTGCTTTGTCAAACCAACAATCGAATTGTTACTCCAAGTGAGATGAAACAAAGAAATTCCAGGATCCCACTGCTGGTATTGCAACCTTCCAAACATCATGAGTGCAAAATATAGACCATGAAAGTACATAATAAAATCATACAAATGTACATCAAGAAGGTACCTCATCAAAGAATCGTGAAAGCGCTTGTACATCCAAGTAAGTAGATCACCATGTGGTCCATACACACAAGCATAAAATGACCACTAAAATATTCTCCAATGACATAGGTGAGGATCCCATGTCCTATAATGCTTATCCAAAAATATATAATGTGCCATCAATATAATCATCCATGTGTTCTTTGACCCAAGAAGTGAATGAAGAACCTCCACCAAAATCAAACCAAATAAGAAGCAAGGAAAACATGAAGACTTCAAGTGGCTGAAAGAAGTCTCATCAATACACCCATGAATATGTATATCATCATGAAATAATAGAGGATGTTTCTACCAATAATAATGTTCCTCAATCATATCCCTCTTCACCCAAATGTTGGATGAAGGTCCTCCAACATCAATTGAACCAAGTGTTGAGCAAGAAAAACCATGATTCTTCAAGTGACTCAAATGCATATCATAGGTGCATCCACATAGATGTGTATCATCATAAAGTAACAAAGGATGATAATGCAAATTTGAATATCGAAACTTTTTGATATTTTCACAAGATACTTTCCCTGGTTGAGAAATATTCCTTATGTCCTTTACCATACTTCTAGGCCTAGAAAACAATGCATCAATCCAATATCTTTCATCTTGAATTATTCAACGAGCTTCTTCTTGTATTCTACAATCTGTTTCTCATTTCATGTAAGAAATTAGTCATCCACATACAATAATAGTATGACAGGTTCACCATCCATAACCTTAAAGTATAGGTTAGGTCGTCTTTACTTTTGGTAAATCCCAAGCTCGTCAAGAAGCTATCTATCCTTCCATACCAAGCTCTAGAAGCTTACTTTATGTTGATGTATTTGTAACTTCGGAATGTATTCACTTGTATATCTTATATTGTATTTTAATGTACCCCGATATTCCTATCAGGAGAATCACTAATATTATAAAGTCATGTAAATTCATATAGGTTAACCCTTCGTTGTAAGTCAGGGCAATAGTCCCCATAGTTGAGGAGTACTAGGGTTATTAAACTCTCCTAGTGAGGTCAGCCCTGTTAAGTAATTGTCAAGTGGAAAACTAGTATAAATAGAGAGTGTGACTCTCTGTTTGAAACACACTCACTCAACTGTAGCGCATGAGTGAGAGAAGAGGAGGTCACATAAGAGAGAGAAAGAACAACTGTCGGAGATCATATTTGTGTTTTTGGGTTTTACTTTTGCCATTGGTGTTTATTCTATCTCTGAGGAAGTTGTGGGGTTTTATCCTTTATGGTTTCCCTAAGGATAACTCTTTGTGTCTCTTGTCTCTTGTGATTATTGTTGGGCATGTTATTCTCTTAAATAAGATCCTAGATCATATTGATTAAATGATAAAAATATAGCATGGTATCAGAGCTAACCTGAGAAGAAGACACTGTGCAAGTGCAGAATCTAGGGATTCTTAATTTTTGGGTCTTTCTCCATAGATCATCAGCAAAAGGAGGCTAGGCTAACTCTCCATTGAAGGAAGCATCTTTTTGTTGAAGCAGAATTTGATTCTGGGCATTTTCAGTTTTTGACCTATCACTACTGCGGGAAATTAGGGATTTTCACAGAAGAGGAATTTTTGAGTGAGCCCAGCATAGGATTTCTATCCTCCACAAAATAGAAATTTATAGAGCAATATCGAAATTTTTGGTTGGGTAAAACTCCAGGAAATTCAAACCCTAATTTGACCCTAGACTAGAAAACCCTAAAAGACTAAAACTATTCATTTTGGTGCATTCACTATATCTCGACATTGGATAAGTATCAGGAGCCAAAAATTTCACAGGATGAAGATAACTTCCTGATGTACCCTTTGTAAAAGTTTCAGCTACAGATTCTATATATTCTGGGAGATAGGATTCCTCCAAATCAGGGTTACAACCTCTCCCAGGATTCTTCCCTAAACATGATACCTAGGGAAAATTGCCATATGTATGGATACGAAGGTCCAAATGAAATTTTGCAAGATATTCCAGATAGTTCACAGACCTTACTTTTTTTCTAAAAGTTTCAGAACTTCAAGGTGAAACAATGACATGTGAAAGTATGTATAAGTTCTCTATGTTGAACAGTCCTGAAATAAGTCACCTTGGGAAAACTCTCATAAGTCCCAATTGGTGAAACCAATTCTGCTCAAACCTACGGTGTTTGAAATAGAACAGACAAGGATAGCTCAGTGCGAATTATCAAACATAGAGGAGAATTAATTTCAGATATATTGCAGAAACAACATCAGGAAATTATGTAGAAGAAATTGAAGAAAACTAGGGCATCAGATATTTTGCAGTTATGATCACAATTTTGGAAAAATGAGTATGCTTCTCGGCTTTCCTTCAAGATTCGCATATTTCTATCCATGCAGATCTAAAAGATTCCAAGTTTTGAAAATTAGGGTTTCTCTGACAAACCCTAGATCAGCCACATCCAGAACCAGGATGGACACCTCAAATCAGTAAGATCTAATCTTTTTCTATTTACATTTGAGGTCCTCATTTCAAAATGACCTATCACACCAGCTTGATGACAAGCTTGGTTAAGTTGAAAATTTTCGAGCATGGAATTATAGGATTTGAATGGTTCTTGAAGAAAATAAATTGGACACCTACATAAATGGAGAGGTTCTAGTTCTAGAGGGAGATGAGGCCAAGGCCAAGAGGATAATTGCTGATTCAATCAAGGATCACCTTATACAACAAGTTTCTTGCCTAAAGACACCTAAATATATGTTTGATTCCTTGACCAAGCTATTTGAACGGAAGACAAAAAATTAGAATATGAATTTGAGAAACCAGTTGAAGAATGTAAAGATCCAGAAAGTAGAGACCATACATTCATACTTTACAAGGGTCTCTCAAATCAAAGAACAACTTGAAGCAGTAGAGAATGCAGAAATTGTGATAACCACCTTGAATGGCCTCCTAGGATCATGGGATTCATTCATTTAAGGAATGTGTGCTAGAAGGAAGTGATTACCTTTAGAAGAATCTAGGAAGAGTGCAAACAAGAAGAATATCGACTCATAATAAGAGAAGAGAAGATGGGATCAACTAAATATCAAGCCCTCATGATTCAAAGAAGATCCCTAAGGCGATGAGGAATATGAAGAACTCAATTCTTGAAGAACCTCTTATCCATATTAGCATTTGGATAAGAAATGATGATGTTATGAATGAAGAAGATGATGAATCTGAAGGATCAAGAAGTATTTTACCCATGAAACAAATAAAGAAAGTATTCAATTGTCATTTCATGATATTATTTTGTTATGCATTTGTTTATATTTAGTTGATGTGTTATGCATGATAGAATGTTTGCATTAATGAAATTATACTACTAATATGAATATGATGGGTTAACTAGCCCATGGTTCTATACAACTCTCCATTTCTACTTATCTAGAATGAAACCTCTTTGCTGACATATTGGATCAGTGCACAATCTCAATGATGTCATGGTAGAGATGGAAGGAATCTAGAAAGTTTTTGTGAGATATGGATGAATGTTGTATTGGCTAAAATAGTTTCATGATTATATATTTATGCATAAGAATTTTCCATTATAAATATGCATTATGAAATATTTCTAACCATACAACTGGTGCATTTGACTTGTAGGAAAGATCACCTACAATCGCCTACAAGAAAACAAGGATGAGACTTGTTCCGAAGAACAAGTGACGACAGTTCAAGATTCACTCTAATAATCCAAAATGAAGAATTATGACTAGAATGAGATGTCAAAGACCTGAAGGGAATCCTGTAGTATCTTTCGTATGGATCTGCAAGATCCAGCATGCAGTAGATGACAACATCATGGGATACAAGGAAAGATTTGTAGCATGAGGGATCTCATAGAAAGAATTCATAGAATATGAATAGACATTTGCAGCCACTGGAAGTTAAGACACATGAAAGGAAGACTCATGTTTGAAAATTAAATAAGGCCTTGTATGATCTCAGAAGAAACCCATGGGACAACACATGCATGAGGAGCTTTAAAATAACCTAAAGTGATGAAGATATTAACCTTTTCTACAAGGTTGAAGATGAAATCCTATAGAGGATGGAAAGATCACAGATGGGTGCGAGAAGAACTCTTGAAAAGGTTCAATATAGAGGATATTGGTATCCAATGACCCTAGATGGATGCATATAATATTAGTAGAAGAGAAGGCTACTTGTCACTCCAGTACAGAATGTTTCAATACATAGAGTATGAAAGGTAGAGGGAGAATTATGCTCCACATCAAATGGAGTGACTACAGAAGATCCTGAGTTTTGACATGGTATGATGGGATGGATAGATTATTGATGGCTCTAATCTTTACTAAGAGTAAAGAAGATTCCAACCTTTGCTTCAAGGTTGAAGGTAGAAGACCAGTGATGCTCCTATTATATGTCGATGAATTATTCCTGACAAGGAAAGAGGAACTCATTAAAGTTGCAAAAAGGAGACTTGCTTCTGAGTTCAAGATGAAGGACTTGGGTGTGGCATAGTGCGGATGGTATCCCCCTTGAACAAGGGAAGTATGTAGTGGAGATCCTGAAGAGGTTGAGGATAATTGACTGCATGGCCACACCTATGGCATCGAACCTAAAGCTATTGAGTGATGCTTCATCAGAGTTGGTTGATGCCATGATGTATCGTTAGATGATTGGGTCCTTGATGTACCTGATGAATATAAGACTAGATATTTTCTTTGTTGTGAACACATTGAGCCAGTTCCTGATAGATCTAAGACATGTTCACCATATTGCTGCAAATCATATTCTAAGGTACCTGAAGGGTACAGTTGAGTATGGGCTCAAGTATGATACAAATAAGAAGATTAATCTGGAGGGTTATGAAGATTCAAATTGGGCAGGCAGTGCCATTTATAGGAAGACTTTGGGGTGGCTACTTTAGTATGGGATCAGGTGTGATCTCTTGATTTAGTAGGATGGAGTCCTGCATGGAACTGAGTATAGTGGAGGAAAAATATGTTGCCAGTTACTCGGTTATTTGTAAGAGAGGAGCAGTGAAGCTCCAGTTTGTGATCCAGACCAAGATCTCTCGAAAGAGGGAGTTACATCATATCCAATGAGATAGATTATCTGAGCGTAAAATCCTGGAAAAGCTCGTAGGTTGCTCAGACGTAATCAATCCTATAGGTTGTCCTCAGATGTAATCAGTCCTAGCAAAGCTCACATGTTATCCTTGGACATAATCATCCTTGATGTGATTCTATGCTAGAAATGGCCAAAGTGAAGTTCGAGTACTTCAGGGAGAAGCTTGGTGTTCTCCAGATCGAGGTTCCTTCCAAGGGGAAGTGACGAGTCTGTGCGCCTTTCTAACATGGTGGTAGGTGGGGCCTCCCATGGTCAGATGTAAGTGTAGATAATTTCTGACATGGTGGTAGGTGGGGTCTCCCATGGTTAGATGTAAGTGCATAGACTTTCTGACATGGTGGTAGGTGGGCCCTCCCATGGTCAAATGTAAGTGCAGGGCCTTTACTCAGATGGTAGATGGTGTGTCCTACCATGCTGATGGATGTAAGCATTGGGCCTTTCCTACATGGTGGGAGGTTGGGCCTCCCATAGTCAGATATAAGTGCTGAGACCTACATCTAGCATGAAAAAGGGCTGGATCTGTAGTGGAAATACTTGCATAGGAAAGGTACTACATCGAACATGAAAGAGGGCTGGCTCTGTAGTGGAAATCCTTACAAAGGTAAGGTACTACATCCAACATGAAAAAGGGTTGGAATTGTAATGGAAATCCTTGCAGAGGAAAGGTACTGCATCCATCATGAAAAAGGGCTGTCTATGTAGTGGAAATCCTTGCAAAGGTAAGATACTGCATCCAACATGAAAAAGGGTTATCTCTGTAGCGGAAATCCATGCAGAGGCAAGGTACTGCATTCATCATTGAAAAGGGCTAGCTTTGTAGTGGAAATCCTTGCAGAGGCAAGGTGCTGCATCCAACATGGAAAAGGGATGGCTCTATAGGGGAAATCCTTGCAAAGGAAAGGTGCTACATCCAACATGAAAAAGGGTTGGCTTTGTAGGGGAAATCCTTGTAGAGGCAAGGTGTTGCATCCAACATGAAAAAGGGCTGTATCTATAGGGGAGTTCCTTGCAAGGGAAAGGTAGTACATCCAACATGAAAAAGGGCTGGCTCTGTTGATGTAGACCTACATGGAGGCTAGGACTACAACAAGCATGAAAAAGGGTTGGATCTGTAGAAATTCCTATGACGAGTAGAATTGAGAGATAAAACCATTTGCTTGAGATAGTAGCATCTTTGATGATGATCCAACTTTGATGACAATCCAATGATGAAGACTTGTGCTGATGAACTGTGTCAAGAGAATACCTTCCTAGTTAATAGGGAGTGTTGATGTATTTGTAACTTCGGAATGTATTCACTTATATATATTATACTGCATTTTATTGTACCCTGATTTTCCTATCGGTAAAATCATTAATATAATAAAGTCTTGTAAATTCATAGAGGTTAACCCTTTGTTGTAATTCATGGAAATAGTCCCCACAGTTGGGGGGTACTAGGGTTATTAGAATCTCCTAGTGAGGCCGACCCTGGTAAGTAATTGTCAAGTGAAAAACTAGTATAAATAGAGAGTGAGACTCTCTATTTGAAACACACACTCACTCAACTGTAGCACATGAGTGAGAGAAGAGGAGTTTGCACAAGTGAGAGAGAGAAAAGTTGTTGGAGATCATCTTTGTATTTTTGGGTTTTACTTTTTCCATTGGTGCTCATTCTGTCTCTAAGGAAGTTGCAGGGTTTTCTCCTTTATGGTTTCCTTGAGGAAAACTCTTTGTGTCTCTTGTCTCTTGTGATTATTATTGTGCATGTTATTCTCTCAGATAAGATCCTAGATCATATTGATTAAATTATAAAAATATAACACTTTAGTCCATACAGATTCTTCTTCAAATTACATAAATGAGTATGTCTATCTTCAACTTCAAATCCTTTTGGATGTTCTATGTACAATTCTTCCTCAATTACACCATTCAGGAAGGATTTCTTCCCATCCATCTGGTGTAAACTACACTTCATCATGGATGTAAGGTCCATGATGGTTGTGATGGAATTGTACCTTTCTACTGGCACAAATGTCTCTTCATAATCAACTCTCTCTTTCTAAGAGAATCCTCTAGCCACAAACCTTACTTTATATTTCTCAATACTTCCATTAGCTACATGCTTTATCTTGTAGATCCACTTGGAAGATACCACACTCTTTCCTTTGGGTTTGGGAACTACATCCCAAACATATTTCTTCATTATTGATTGGCATTCTTCCATCATTGCTTCTACCCATTCTTTCTTGAATACAAATTTTTCATAACTGGTAGGTTATTCATCTACAAGATCACACATCAAAGCTACATAACTGGAGAATGGCTTTGATATATTGCTTACTATTGTGGATCCTTCTAGATATCCATAATTCTATGCTCTTGTATGATTTCTATTACCCAAGAAATTTTTCTCTTTTGTGATATATTCAGAGTAGGAGGTTCTTGAGGTTCTATCATATCATGGTCCTCTGAAGTCTGATTTCCAGGGGAGGGTGCAACTTCTTCATTTCTGGGAGGTACATATTATTCATATACTTCTTCATGTTGAAACTTTCTGGATCTCTTGAGAGTAGCTTCTTCGTCAAATGTTACATCCCTACTGATCTCCATGTGATGGAATCCTAGAATGTATATTCTAAAGGATTTGGAGACTTCGAAGTACCCAACAAATATTCCCTTCTTTTCAAAAGGGTCCAAATTGGTTCTTTTTTCTTTTGGAATGTGAATATATACTGGAAAACCAAATATTTTGAGATGGCTTACTTCAGTCTTCTTTCCTATGAACATTTCTTTAGGAGTCTTGAATCCAAGGGCACTATGAGATAATCTATTATGTACATAAACATCTGCTCTTGCTTCTTCAACCCATAGATGCATAGGAAGATATTGATCATGTATCATTGTCTTCACTGCTTCCATAATGGTCCCATTATTTCTTTCTGCAACACCATTATGTTGAGGATTGTAGGGAGTGGTTAGTTCCCTCTTGATTCCATCTTCTTTACAAAAGGATTCAAATTTTTTTGAAGTATATTCTCCACCATTGTCTATTTTGAGTGTATTGATTCTTCTTTCTGACTGATTCTCTATGAACACTTTGAATTTTCTGAATACTTCATCCTTTGTTTTCAAGAAATATATCCAAGTCTTTCTTGAATGTAACATAATATTCATAACCACTAAAATATGTGGAGGGAATTGGACCACATACATATGAATGAATTAAATCCAACATACTTTTGGTATTTTTTTCACTCTTTGGAAATTTATTTTGATATTCTTTCCTCCTACACATCCTTTGCAAGTTCCTTCATGATCGATATTCAAATATGGTAAACCTGTTACTACTTTGCTCACATGGGGTAGTGCTTTGTAGTTGATGTGAGAAAGACTCCTATGCCATAGTTCACTTGGGATATTGATCTCATGAACAAGGGATATTTCCAATTGTACCTTGAGTTTATATAATCCTCCTCCTTCTTTACCAATGAAAACTGCATCTTCAATTGATTTTCCTTTGGGCCACATAAGTACTCGTCCATCTATAAATGCAACCCTATATACTTTCTTATCTAATGTTGAGATAGAAAGTAAGTTCTTCAAACCTGGTACATATAGGAATTCCTTCATCCTCATGGGGGTTCCAGACTCAAGCTTATAGATTGCTTCACCAATACCTTTGATAGGATATTGATAGTCATATCCTAAAAATACTTTTTGAGGAGAGTTATTCTCTTCAAGTTTTGACAGATTTTTCTTTTGTCATATCATGTGATTTGAAGCACCACTATCAATAAGTCACGTGTCTTCTCCAGGTGAGACAGACCCAGAGAGTGTAGAGAATAATACATACTCTTCTGCATCTTCTTCTTTTTCTTGTTTTCTTTGAGGTCCTTCTTCCTCTTCTTCTTCATCTTCAACTAGGTGTGCATGATTTATTTTGTTGTTCCTCTTGTATTCTTCTTTATTCAATGGACAATTTCTGGCAAGGTGTCCTATCTTGTGACAATTGAAACATTGAAATATGGATTAGTATTTACTTTGATTGTTTCCTCTTGTCCTTTTGAACCTATTGGGAGGTTGAGATTCCTTGTCGATTTCCTTCTTGAGGTTAGATCGAATTATTACTCTTTTAGTATGGGTGTCTAGGTATTGATCATCTCCTTTAAGTAGAGCTTCTCTATTGGCTACTCTAGCCTCCTCTTGGATGCAGTCTTCCCATACAATGTCAAACTTCATGATTTCCTTTCTGGCACACATAGTCTAGATGAAAGAATCCCAGGGTCCGGTGAGACCATTGAGAACAGTCATAACTAGTTCGTCTTAATCAAGGGAGTCTCCAATGGCTTCTAGCTTCTCCTTGAACTCGGAGACCCTTGTGAAGTAGTCTTGAATGGATTCTCCTTTGCTCATCTTGGTACTTTTCAATTGATCTCTCAAATTCATCTTTCTGTTGATGTTCCTTCCTTCATACATTCTATATAGGGAATCATACATTTCCTTAGGAGTCTCTTTGTATGACAGTTAAGGAATCAAACAATCTTTGATAGAATCACCAATGATACTCATATCTCTAATAAGGTCCCTCTTGTGCTTCTCCTTAGCTTCATTTTCTTCTGGTTCTGCAACTTCTTCTTTGATGTATTTATCAAGATCATTCTCTCTAAGAATGAGACAAATCATATATTTCCATGCTCATAAGTTTTCTATTCCTTCTAGCTTGTCCTCAAGCTTAGTGCTTGGTCTAATATTATGCAGGAGGTCACTAAAAAATGAAAAATTGACATTACTAGGAGATGCGCTTGACTGAGGCGAGTTGATTCGTACACTTGATTTTTGGATATTCCAAGTCTTCACCTTTCAAAATTGACTTGCGAGATTTTGATTTGCAATTCTGCATTTTTCTAGTTTGCTGGTTTTTCGGTCCAAATCCAAACTAGGTTTTGAATTTCCCGGAGATCTAACCACTCAAAATTTTTGATCCAGGGCTCAATTGATTCTCTCTAGGGATGCACAATTTTTATGCAATCAGATCTTCAAAATTCTAAAGTTGATAGAAACATTAATTTCTTGCTAGAGGGAGAGGAGAGAGAGTTTCACCTTGTGAAAGCTATTCTATTCAGGCCAGATATGATATCATGTTAAGATTCCATATGCTTAGATAGATGTCATTAGTATTTAATTCAATTTCACAATATAACATATGCATGATCATTGAAAGAAACACAATCACAAGATAGAAACATATTTATCCTGGGAAACCCTTAAGGGAAAGAAAACCCATCAAAACTTCCTCTATATATATGTATCAAAAGTAAAAATATAAAACCCAAAATAGGTGCTCCTTCTCCTTGCAGATCTCTCTCTCTCTCTGTCTCTCTCTCCTATGAGCTATACACAAGTGAGCGTGTGTGCTCAAATGAGGAAAACACCTCCTCTTTTTATACTCTTTCTTCCACTTGAATTTTTCCCTAACAAGTCGTCCCTAAGAAACTTACTGGGATGAATTCACCTAGAACCACTTATACTATGAAACGAGAACTATATACTATGAACGAGAACTCTACCCATAAAAACGATGATTTTTGCAAAAAAACACCAAAAACACCCCC
>LPNX010753217.1:588085-642463 GCA_001517045.1 Pseudotsuga menziesii
AATGATGTAGTAATCAACCTTAAGAATAGACAGATGAATTTTGAAGGAAAAGGCTTGATAGTCATAGTACCGTTGGACCCTTCTCAAGGAGAAAGGTATACATAGCCAGCCAAAGATGGAGATCAGGATGTTTTGGATCATATTTACAACATCACAGCTAAAGAAGAAGACTATGTTAATCCTAATGTTGAAGGTATAATGGATTGGCAGTGTGACAGTTCTTGCGTGACTGACTCAAACGAAGGCCTAGAGAATTGGCACAATAGACTTTATGAGCTGCATGGACATCGATGTGCAAGAATTACCAAGTCTCTCAGATGGTTTGGTTCACATCCAAATATCTTACCTACTTTTGATGGCTTGGAAGACCCATAAGATTTTATTGTACAATTCTCAGAGCAAGTGCCAGATTCACAAAAAATGGAGACTCTAGATTTAGTACTCAGAGCCGTAGCTGCCAGATGGTGGAATGGTCATAAAAATTATATTCATAGTTGGAGAGCTTGTCAAAATTTTCTTTGCTTGAGATTCATGGATCAACCTCAGGAGGTGCGAAGCATATTTAATGGTAGGACTAGCCCTCAGGAACATTTGGAGCAATGTTATGAAGCATGGAAGCATATACCTTGTGAAGAATGGGTACATAGGTTTGTACACACTCTGGAACCTGTAGGAAAGAACTGGTATGTGGAGGTGTCACGTATGTGGAGGGAACTAGCAGGCTTACACATAGCCAAGGATATACAAACACACAGCCAAGCCAACAAAGTTGGGTTTATCAGGCCATCAAGGAGTTGGGAAAGGTTCAATACTAAGCTGGAGAGCTCATTACAGAGCTAGGAACACCTACACTAGAACTAGCCTAACCTCTAAGAAATCCACACACACCCAACACAAGGAATCAGTCCCTTCTCTGCTACATAGTCCCTCAGGCCCTGCATTCACTTGCAGTGCTATTCAGGAGTGATGGAGAAGAAGGCCATCCCTCTAGCTCTGTCTGTGTGGTTTCCAACCACCAGGTTTATTAAGCAAACAAATCCCCCATCCCTTCTCCCAACACAGTCCGAAGACCAACCATTTCACTCAGGAAATCGATCAGTTGTTTACAGCTTAAGACAGGGAAGACATTTTCTGAGTCATTCTTGGCCCTATCGTGGCCAAAATGACTCTCAGGAGAAATTACAACAGTCCCAAAAATGTAAGGAAGACCATGTCAACACAGCCAACAACGTGGGAAAATAACAGTCCCAAAAAGTATCAGTGAGCACAGCTCACAACAAACATGGGGAACACAGCCCGTCCTGGGCAACGGAATCATTAAGAAAACGCATAAATACCACGCAGAGGAAGAGAGAAATACCGACTCTCAATCTATGCGTGAGATGAGCAGCAACACATAAGACACGAAATCGAAAGTGCGTGAATGACAACCACAATGCAAGACCCACAAATCAGTCCGTGGGAAAAGGATACCGCCACAGCATCCGCGACTTCGCAGGGAAAAGATTGACGTGGGAAAACCCTGAAATTCCTGTGCGTGAGAGAATGATGAACAAGAAAATGGTTCATGCATGAAGATGAATAGCTCCGCTTGTGCGCGAATGAACAGACAATGGAGGGCTGCGAGTTGGAGTGCGTGAGTGTTCTGCATAGGTGTGTGGGAAAGAATGTCTGCGTGAGTGAAGAGAATGCCTCCTGGTCATTATTTCCCCCCAACGTGAGGTTCAATCCACTGTTGGAGTGTGGTTGTGGGCATGGACTGACAGTCCTGCCACACTCCACTCCCAGCCATAACTGCCTCAACTAATAGCATTAGTTATTAATGAAAGTGGTTGCAATAAAAACAAGGGAAGAAGACACATGGGTATTTTCCCTCATTGACCCAAGGTTTGACAATTCCCCCACATCCTTATCCTTGTGAAAATCATGCCCCTTTCAATTTAGTTGCCGCGAATGTAGTTGGTTGTGTTCATTTTAATTAATTATAGACACATATTTACATGATGATAACCATAATATATGCTGCATGCCCCGATATACAATCGGTGACAAGTTTAAATCCAAAACATAGCATCATCGATCAATGGTGGGGCCTTGGCCTTTAGCTCCACACCATGATCACTTACAATATATACATCATATACTTCTAATGCAACGGGGTCAAAATCGGGGTGTTACAGGAGGTAGAGCTTCGCCATGGTACTGTAAGTTGGGATAACCTTGTCGATAGTTTTGTCCTTACATTTTCTATTAATGAGGATTGCCCTGCTTTGGACGCAGCTATTAGGGTGATCCATACTAAGGTGTTTGATGATAAAGAAATAAACGAGTACCAACCTAATTGGAAGGAACAAGAATATAATGTAGTAGAATGTTATAACCTCGCCATTGATGAAGACGATGACCCTCACAACATTAATATTCCTGAGTCAGAAGGACATTGCGAAGTACATGGACCAGCAGTTGAAGACATTAGAGGAAATTTGGGGTCTAAAATGGGCCTTATAAGAAAACATGCCAAAATAAGTTTTTGTGAGTTGGAATTCAAGAACCAATAGAATTTCAATAAAATAAGTCAACCATAATGGTTGAATTGACATATTTGTCATTAAAAAAAACTACTTTTTTTGTTCTTATTTTTGACATATCTCCCTGTGTTTTTACTCAAATTTCGATCGGGAGAGCTCGTTGGATGGGGAATTTGATTCCGCATCCAACGAGTACCCACACTGCATACTTTTGACGGATCCCGCTACCCCAAAAACAAGAAATAACTGAAAAAATGTGATGATGACATCATCATCACATTTTTTCAGGTATTTCTTGTTTTTGGGGTAGCAGGGTCCGTCAAAAGTATGCAATGTGGGTACTCGTTGGATGCGGAATCAAATTCCGCATCCAACGAGCTCTCCCCCCG
Organism: Pseudotsuga menziesii; assembly: GCA_001517045.1. Classification (NCBI taxonomy): domain Eukaryota; kingdom Viridiplantae; phylum Streptophyta; class Pinopsida; order Pinales; family Pinaceae; genus Pseudotsuga; species Pseudotsuga menziesii. Next base: position 591,003 of record LPNX010753217.1, read on the forward strand.
AAATTTGAGTAAAAACACAAGGAGATATGTCGAAAATACGAACACAAAAAGTAGTTTTTTTCTTTCTTCCTCCAAAATTAATCAATATTATTTTATTATTTTAACTATTATTTTATTATTTTCCTTAGGAGGCCCATTTTAGACCCCAAAATTCCTCTAATGACCTGAAGTAACCCATCCCTTGAAGACAAGGAAAGTAAACATTGGATCAGAAGAAATGCCTAAGTACGCTACCATTGGAGATTATTGGGACGAAGAAATGGTAAGCAAAGTGACTAAACTCCTCCATGAGTATCAAGACTTATTTCCGATGAAGTTATCAGAAATGAAAGGTATCCTTGGTGATATAGGAGTGATAAAAATACCTTTGAAAACTGATGCGAAGCCTGTGATGCAGCACCCTTATAGGCTGAATCCTAAGTATAAAGAAAAAGTCAGGATGGAGCTAGATAAGATGCTCACTGCAGGAATCATTGAGCCTGTCGAAGAGTCTGAATGGGTCAGCCCTATGGTGGTACAAGAAAAGAAGAACAAGGGAGAAATCAAAATCTGTATTGATCTGAGGAAGCTGAATGATGCCTGTTTACATGATACTTTCCCTACTCCCTTTACAGATGAAGTTTTAGACAATGTCGAAGGTCAAGAAGTGTATTCTTTCACTGATGGATTTTCAGGTTACCATTAGATCCGAATTGCTCCAGAGGATCGACATAAAACAACCTTTGCTACAGAAATGGGATCTTTTCAGTACACTGTTATGCCCTTTGGATTGAAGAACGCACCTGCTATGTTTTCCAGAGTAGTCATATCCGCATTTAAGGAATTTATTCATACGTTCTTAGAAGTTTACTTTGATGATTGGACTATCTTTGATTTATTGAAAGATCACATAGCCAGTTTAAGACTTATGCTGGATAAATGTAGGCAGCATCAGATTTCACTGAACTTGAAGAAGTGTATATTTTGTGCACCTTTTGGAATTCTGTTAGGTCACATTGTATGCAAGCAAGGATTGATGGTGGATCCTGCGAAGATAGCCATTATTGTGAACTTGCCACCTCCAAAGTCTGTTAAGAAAATTCGCACTACGCTTGGTCATACTGGATATTACAGGAAATTCATTAAAGGATATGCTCAGATTACAGCCCCCATGGAAAAGAAATTGAAGAAAGACATTAAGTTTGAATGGACACTAGAATGTCAGGAAAGCTTGGACATTTTGAAAGAAAAGATGGTAACTGCCCCTATCTTAGTATTCCCTGACTGGAATAAGGAGTTTCATGTTCATGTCGATGCATCCTCCATTGCTTTAGGTGTAGTATTGACTCAGTCAGGTGAAGGTAATATTGATCACCCTATTTCTTTTGCAAGTAGAAAATTGTCCACAGTAGAAAAGAATTATACTACGACAGAATGAGAAGGTCTAGCTATGGTTTATGCCTTGCAGAAGTTTCAAAATTATCTGTTAGGATCTCATTTTAAGATGTTCATTGACCATTCTTCTTTGAAGTATTTGGTTAACAAGCCTTTGTTAGGTGGAAGGATATGCAGATGGCTGATTTTGTTTCAGGAATATGACTTTGAGATCATAGTTAAGCCAGGAAGACTTAACCTGGGGCCTGACCACTTGTCGAGGCTCGAGTCAGGGCAAGAACCTACTAGTTTGGATGAAGGTATTCCTGATGCCTAGTCATTTTCCATCCAGATGGTTGGTGACTATTTTCAGGATATTGTTCAGTACTTGTCTACAGGGTTTGCACCCTCTCAGATGACAACACAGCAGAAGACGTAGCTGGTGGTTAGAGCAGCTGACTTTACCTTGATAGCAGGATAGCTATATAAGATGGGACCAAATGAAATACTGCACAGATGTGTCTTGGAGCATGAAAAGCCATTGATCTTAGCTGAGGCACATTCTGGAGCAGAAGGAGGTCATTATGCAGGAAAAGCTACGGCACAAAAGATTCTGACAGTTGGATTGTGGTGGCCTACGATTCATAAGGATGCAAGAGAGTATTGCAAAAACTGTGATATCTGTCAGAGGACAGGAAAACCACCCAGGAGGGATGAGATGCCTCTGGTTCCACAGGTCACTTTACAAGCATTTGAAAAATGGGCTATTGATTTTGTTGGACCAATCAATCCCCCTGCAAAGAAATCTAGAGCAAGATACATTATTACAGCAACTGAGTACCTTACTCATTGGGCCAAAGATCAACCAGTCAAGGACTGTAGCACTGCTACAGCTGTGAAGTTCATATTTGATAATATTTTGTCCAGGTTTGGATGTCCTAGAATTCTTATGAGTGATCAAGGATCACATTTTCTTAATAAGACTATTGAAGCATTAACAGAAGAATTTCAAGTATATCATCAGAAGAGTATTGCCTACCATCTTCAAGCAAATGGAACTGTCGAAGCCTTTAACAAGATCCTTGAGCATGCTCTGACGAAGGTTTGCAATGTTAACATAAATGATTGGGATCTCAGAATTCTAGCAGTATTATGGGCTTATAGAACCACTTGCAAGAAGTTGACAGGCCATACACCTTTTAGGCTGGTGTATGGACAAGAAGCAGTTATGCCCATTGAATACATTGTTCCTAGCCTCAGAATATCTGCCTTCACAGAGATGGATGATCCAGCTATGGTGAATGAAAGGCTAGCAAGGATATTGGAACTAGAAGAAGACAGATTCATTGTAGGTTTCCAGCAACAAGTACAGAAGGATAGAGAAAAAGCATGGCATGATAGACACATTAAGAAGAAGCATTTTCAGAATGGTGATCTTGTGCTCTTATATGATAGTAAATTCACAAAGTTTCCAGGTAAGTTCAAGACACATTGGAAAGGACCTTACATAGTTCAGAAAGTTACCAATGGTGGCACAGTTCAGTTAGCTAAATTGAATGGAGAAATTTTTCCCTCCATGGTGAATGGAAGTAGATTAAAGAAGTACAGGGACAATCCTGTACCCCCTGACCCAAAGTAATAGCAAGAAGAAGAGTCTAAGTACCAAGAATAGTTGAAATTGGGTACTAGACTATAATGAAGCTGTTCTCAGAGAAGATGTGGAAGATTGTTGGAAGTGTCGAAGGTTGTGGAAGAAATTCTATCGTGGGTCGAAGGTCAATATGGTGTTGAAGGTCCTTATTGTGGTGAAGCTGAAGTTAGTGGTCGTGTCAAAGATGAAAGGTGTGTCGAAGCTTAAAATGTGACCATTGGAAAAAATCAGATTTGGCGGCACCAGTACGTTAACTGTATTAACTGCCTATAATGATGAGATTTTGGGAAATCTAGCGCTGTTTGGACAAGATTTGCAGCAGCTCTGTCATATTTTGTGTCTTTAATGCACAATTATGGCATATTTGGTTGTTGGATTCTATAAGAAGTCACCCAGACCTACGAATTTTGCATTACACATTTTCTTGAGTTGAGTCCATGTCATCTGATCGCAAAGTCCAGGAATTTTTGAGCGAATTCAGAGAGAGGGGTCTGCAGAACCTTATGAGAAACCCACCTGCATCTACACGTCATGAAGAGACTCCCCTAGCACCGAATCAACCAATGTAGACACGATCAACTAGAAATAAATAAGGTAGAAGTTCGTTCTAAGCAGAACGAAGAAAGGAACAAGCCATCAGGAAAGACACCAGAGGATCCAGTGATGAATCCTTCTGGAGAATTCGAAGACTTTGGTGAGGATGAGAACATTGCACCACAGCATCCACCATATCTTCCTCTTGTTCAACCAGGATTTTAGCCACCTCGACGGATAGCCAATTTCACATTACGCACCCCTTCGCTGCCACAGGGTGTGCACTTGGTCGGAACAATGACAGGGAAAGTAGACCAGCTCAAGTATGCATACCACGATACGAATGATCATGGGAAACTTCCATAGTTTGCACCTGGGAAAAAATTGCAATCTGTCCATTATCTGGAGACCAGTATGATGCTACTGGAAGTGAAACAGTGGGCTGCTAGCTTGGAGCAAGCTGGCCTGTTGAAGATGCTCTCCCCCACTTCGGTCGTAGCATGCAGGTTACCATAGTGGTCAAGCAGCTATTGGTGTTGGTGCATGATGGGCACCTATGGATAGGAAGCTAGCGTGTTGCCATTGATGGAGATCTCATTCATAGGATTACAGGATTGCCAAAGGAAGGGCCTAATCCTGGCATTGAGTTCGTCAGAAAGCACGAAGACATGAAGTTGGCACAGCACATGAAGGACCGCTTCGGCCTGATGAAAGGAAAGTGAGGGTATCAAACCTTGATAATATGGCACCAAAACATTTGCTTCGCTACAGAGCTCCTAGCATGCAAAGTAATTTGGAAGTGCAGACCAAATGAAGTACCTGTGTCGATTGTTAGTATTGCTGCGAACTGTGCCGAAGGCTACAGTTACAATTGGGCAGCATACATTGCTAAGGAGTTCCTCGAAGATGTCTGTGATGCACAGGAGAAAGGTATACCCTTTCATTACTCATGGTTGTTAGTGCTTATTGCACTGGTAGGATGGAGAGAGCCTATCGAGGCACAGTTTGTTGATGTGCCTTCGGAGATGCCTGGTGTAGTAAGGTATGCATCTCTTTGGGTCTCACAGGATAAGGCCTTGCAACAGATGGCAAACTATGTGTTCACCTTTTACGCCATGAACATTTCATATGAGATCCTCAAGACACCGTGGCTCAGTAATGAGCTATTTTCTCAATATGTGAGAGTGGCCAATTTCACGCTGACATGCATCATGTCTTCATCCAGGCCCACGCAGATAATAAGCATAAATGGTCGAAGTTGCCATACGTGGTGAATGAGGAAGAAATCCTCGCAGTAGTTCAACAGTGGCTAGCTGAATGGGTGAAGGACGTGGGAACAAGGCCAAGCATACCAGTTCCCCCAGTGACAGATGTGGGCACAGGTCCTAGTCAGGCACTACAGAATGACCCACTTGAAGAAAGCGACGAACAAGATGAGTCACAACAGAGCCAAAGTGACCATGGTGGCGATGACAGAGCTGATGAAGAAGAAGAAGAATCAGTCAAAACCATCTCAGACCCTAATCACCCAGATAAGCACAAATCTCCAGAAGCAGAGGAAGTGATGAAGCCTTCGCCTAGAAAGAAAACTAAGGCGTCGAAGGGAAAGAACATCATCAAAGAGCCCGCTTTGAAGATTGAAGAGCTTGATCAGGCTCTGACGAAGTCTACAGAGGTATTAACTAGAAAATGGTCAGAGTTTGCAGCTACGCACCTTGATGCGCTCACTGGCGTAGCGTAGCGAATTGAAGAACTTAAGGCGTTAGCAGAAAGATCAGTGGCTAGTGCTGCAGCAAACAGTGCCCCAGTAGGCGCACAACCAAATACAAGGCAATGGCCTACCAGAAACAATAGAGGACAAGTACCAAGTGCAGCCCTCATAATAACTGATGCGGCCTCTCGATTGTAGATGAGTATGACAGTTGAGATAGACTACGCCAAGTTGTCTATGTCGGAGCTGCATCTTTGTCAATTGGAAATCATAAACGAGGTCTGAGAACGCGACAGCTACTCACACAGGAAGCTAGAGAAGTCCATGAAGCAAAGTGAGAGCCTTGCAGTGCAGTTAGAAGAAGCGAAACAGAAGAAGAGGGAAGAAGAAAGCAAGTAGGCTGAACTGGTGCGAGTATTGGATGAGGTGTGTCGAAGTCTCCCTGACTTCGACATACAGGTTGAAGAAGAACAGAAACAAAGGATTGTCAAGCTGAAAGACTATGTGCAATAGTATTGAAACTTGATAGAGAAGATGAAAGCAGAGCATGAGGCTCATATTGCAGAGCTTCAACTTCACATCATTCCTAAGAGTCCGTCAGAGGTTAGGGAACAGCATCGTAGGGATATTCAGGCCTCAGCAATGAAGATCTTAGATCTTGTGAGCAGTGCATCAAAGATGCTGGATGAAAGTGTCGAGGCCTGGGTGAACTTGCAGGACAACCCAGAAGTAGAAAAGTTGCAAGAAACCATCAAGCAGCGACAGACAGAGCTGGACGCAGTCAAAGCGAAAATCAAGACATTGCCTCCTATGTAGAAGATGCTTAAGGTGAAGCATAGCAATGAGCTCCAACAAGAAATTGAGTCCTACAGCAGAAAAGAGACACTGTTAGTGAGCTCTGTGCAGCCTCTAATTAACAAGGCCTTGGAGTTGAGCACTGCTGCGGACAACCAGCTCAAAGTCTTGAAGGAGTATGATGCATTTGCATAGGAAAAGGCCAGCGAAGCTTCTGCAGCAACATTGCAGGAGATAGTGGAGAAGAAGAAAGCAGCTGAAGATATCATGCATAGCCTCAACAGGAAGTTCACTATCTTTTCCAACAATATTCTTCCACCAGAAAAGCAGCAAAGTGTCCCGAGACAGGACACTGGTGAGTCTTAGGGGCCTGTTGGGGCGCGGACCTTGAAGGTCCTTAATTTTGGCAACTCTGTGGTTTTGGTGCGAATCTTGTAAGTGGAGTTGTAGTCCAAAATAGTCTTAGGGGTGTCAGGGTTGGGTCGAACCCCCTCTTGTTTTAATTAACCCATGGTTTAAACTCATGGTTTTTAGGCCCATGGTTTAAACACATGGTATTGTAATAGTGCGCTTGTATAAATAGGCACTGATGTAAAGGAGAAAAGAGCTTTTTCAAAGGTTTTTGTATGATGATAATTTGATGCGAATAAGCTAAGGCCTATTTTTAGGTTTAAGGTTAAGTCCCACCTGAGTGCGTGGACGACCTCTGTAGCTGAGTGCACAGAGGATTTTGTTAAGGTTAAGTCCCAGCTGAGTGTGTGGACGACCTCTACAGCTGAGTGCACAGAGGGTTTTGGAAGAAATGATCTACAGCTTAGTGCGTAGTTTTGGGTTGTTGAGAAGATCTGCAGCTGAGTGCGCAGATCAGAACTGTGTTGTTTGTAAAGAGTTGAATATAAACGCAGTTCTGTGGACGTAGCCCCTACACTGGGGGTGAACCACGTATATCTTGTGTTGTGGTGGTTCTTGTTTATTTTGTTTCTGTTATGTTTTTGTGCATTTGATAAGTAGGTGAATGATAAGTAAGATATATTGTAAGTATTAACTTTGCTGTGAATTCCCAGTTAAGGCTTAAGCAAGTAACGGTCTGTTTATCTAAACTGCGAAGCTATTTAAGTGAATGTCGAAGCTCTGTATTGTGTAAGTATACTTTTTTAAGGCTAAAGGTACAGTAATATCCCTTGTTTTCCTGCAAAAACCTAATTCCGCGGCACCCCATAGCTATTTCAGGTGAGACTGCAACCTGTTCGCAGGTTGTTGCCGAAAGGGCCAACACTGTGGGTCTCTTTGTTGGTTGGTAAATAAAAGTATAAGAACCCGGATCTGCCCTAAGAAGTCAACAAAAGCAGGTTATAAAGTCATGGTCAAAGGATTGTCATCTTGGAGCATATAAGGAAAGAAGAATTAGTGTTGAAAGATGTACAAAATAAAAATACGGATATAAAATTTTCAACCATAGAGAATAAGGAGCTCTAGGGTCAGGAACCTGAGAATGCCACTACATGGGAGATGCCGACTTCAGACTGGCGAAGGAAGGAATTAGAATAAAAATCATCATAGCCACTGGGGATTTCTGAAAAACAAGAACCAAGGATCCCAAAAAATGTTGGGGCCATTGCTTAGGTAAAATTTTCGTAGAAGATAGAAATTGCTGAAAAACAAGAACCAACAATTGAAAAATGATAATTTGATGATTCTCCAAAGCTGGAAGGTCAAGAATCAGCCGTTGAAACAAAAAAACCGACTGTCGAGACACGAAAGTTTGCTGCTGAAACACATGAGTTGGCTACTAAAAATCCATATTTAACAACTTAGGAGCAACCTTCACCCTAGAAAAATGATGCTGGAACAAGAATCCAAGAACCTTTGGAGGTTGTTGAGCTGGACGATAATGATGAAAAGTACCAGGAATAAATAGAAGAGATCTCTCTATTAAAAGTTGAATTAGAAAAGTGGAAGTATTGAGATGGCCTATGCAAGGAAGGGGTGATCCCCCTACCTTTACACGGGAAGACTATTAAATAACTCAAGGAGAAATGGGACGAGGGACTGAATTTCCAAGTATTTCGATGGGAAAAATTACAAGAAGAATTGAAGGAGCTAAAAACGTTCAAGGCCATGCAAAAAAAGAAGAATCAAATGTATGATTTGGTCAAGGAATTATTGAGTTGCAGGGCCCCATCACCATCCTATTCAGTATTCCCCTTTGAACAATCAAATTTGTTTAAGTTGAGATCCATTAAGGAGGGGAGACCCTGGTGATCGTTGTGCAAAAAATTCTCATGGTAGTGATTATGGATTTAACTTCTCGCAAAAGCAATTTAATTTATTTTTGAAGCAGTCATTCCTAGAATTAATCTTGTAGAAGGACTGAGAACTCTTTAATCTCTTGGTAATTGAATTAGTGTTGAATTTAAATTAAGTAGTAAAGCAGAGCATAGATTGGAAAATTAGGAATATTGGGTAGTTTAGTTGTTGACCAGTTACTGAGTGTTTAGGCATAGATTTTTCATGGTTACCTTAGAAGCAAACAAACTTCCTTGGGTTGACAATGAATATTGAGCAATCTGTTTATTAATTAATTAATGAGAAATTATAGTGACCAACATGTACCTTCTATTAAGTGCAATTATATTTCTAGTGTAGCTACCAAGAATCACAATGGATTTACAAAAATTCCCTTATATTTGATTATAAATCAAAACAGGGATATTATGAGCTAAATCCAAAAATTTGTTGGTCTTTGTCGAATCATTTTGTTGTTGACAAGTAAAGGAGAAATTTCAAACCTTACAAATCCAAACAAAAAAGTTAGTACTTGATGATTTTACAAATCTATGATGTCACAAATAAATTACATTAGAGATTCAATGGGTCTAGTATAACCATGCCAAATTTCAATCCAAGCAAGCACAAATTTAAAAAAATTCAATGTTGACCCTGTGCAACACATTAATTAATCTATAGGTATTTTTTTTTATGCTCAAGTTTTTAGTGTCAGTCATGTTTGAGTCTGGAAACCCTCCCATAACTTCGATGCATGCGTTAGTCTAACCATGCCAAATTTCAGTCCAAGCAAGCACAAATTAAAAACATTTCAACATTAGCCCAATGCAATACATAATCAAGCACGCCATTTGGGTTAGCATGATAATTGTGCATAGCCTTATAGATATTCTCTTTGTTTTGAAAATAATTTAATATTCTCTAATGAACAAGGCCAACCATGTGAAGGCGGAGTCTCTTATGCCCCCCCCCCACACCTCACATCACTCTCAGTTTGCCATAACTCAACAAAATCTACGTAAAAATAATAATAATTGTCTTTTGTTGTTAGAGAAATAATCCACCTTCTTACCATGGTCATACACCTAGGTGACATTTTCATTTGTCTTATACTTATGTCATATGGTATAACTTAAGTTATACTGATCAATATTGCTCTATTAGGTGATTTCTGACTCATTTACTCATAGCTGAGGCGCTCCACTTTGATAATCCTGACAGTTGAGGTGCTCTAGTTGAATGATTCTATCAACCTAGGAGCCCTCATTGATGATAGGTCTCCCTTGGAGCGCTCCCCATCCCTTAAAACATGGAAGCTATTTGACCAAGGGTGCTAGTGCATGTATATAGTGGTTTTGGACTCTCTTTGGGAATTTATTGCTTCCTAGAGACTCTCCCACTCACCCATGTACTCTATGATGCCGTCATTTATGATCCAACATGCTCTAGCCATGTTCACACTAGCATTTGTGATTGTTTGGCATGGTTAGGGAGCGTATTAGTCCACCTAAGGGGGTTTAGGGGTCAAATCCTATCATGGCACTTGTATTCATCTAGATGGCCTCCGAGGAATCACAAAGTTTCGCCATTATATTATAAATATGTACCCCACATATCTACAAGTTGTACACTAATAATAACATTAGTTACTGGCACCATATATGTGTGTTATTTTTCTATCTTTTACTGTTTTCTTGCATATTTTGTGAATAACTTAGATTGTGAAGATTTACTTAGCTCCTAGATCTCAATGTGAAGCAATTATCACATGGTATCAGATATTTATGGAGCTGCAAATAAAATCTAGAGTGTTTGAGTTGTTGTTTAGGGCATTTTTCAAAGAAAATTTGAGTGTTTACATTGCAGGTACAATAGAGTTTCTGTCACTCAGTGCCTAAGCAGGATGGAGTAGACTCATGTATTTCTGACCCCATTCAACTATTTTGAAGGGAATTCCTAAATGGTGATCCAACTGAGGTTGAAAGTCCTGTTATAGAGTCACCATGGGGACTGAAGTTGAGCCAAACTCTATTGTGGAGAAATAAAAGTACTTCAACAGACATGATGAGTAATTTGGGATGCTTTGTCTCAACATTTCAAGATACCTTATATTCCATGTAGAAATTATTGGTAAAACCAATGAATTTTGGCTCAATCTTGAGTCACTATTTGGGAATACTGATGAGATGAGAGGCCATCAGCTCGAAAATGAGTTGATCTCACTGAGCCCAACTCACTATGAGACTATCTAAGACTTCTTCACAAGGTTCAAAGCATTGGTGCTTCAGCTGAAATAATGTGGCATCGAGAAGAAAGATGAGAAAATGATATTGTCTATCCTTTCTAATCTATGTCCTAAGTATTCTATGTTTGTTTCGACATTCCACTCAAGAAAGATCACAGCTAGAAATTGGAGGATGCCTGCGCTAATAGACTTCATGGAGTCATTGAATCAGGAGCAAGACAAGTTATTGCATATGGGTACCATAAAATCCACCATGGATTAATCCCTTTCTACTGGTGTGTCAAATCAATCCAAAGGAAAGAAGAAAGTCAAGGATTTGAAGCAACAAAGAGAGAAGGAGAAGAAGCATTCGGATGTAGAAAGCTCCAGTTCAACTGACGAGGATTCAAAATCCAAGAGGATGAAGAGAAAGAGAGAGAATAACGTTAACCCAAAAAATCCCTCGCTCAGCTCTACATGGCCTACACCACCCAAAGACACACATACATGACCTTCATAACACCCCATTAGACCCCCACACCCTCAAAAAAGATTAAAAATGAGTAAAAGGGCTTAAAACCCCAAAAAGGAGCCTAAATACCTCTCCTAGGGGCTAAAGCCTCCAAAAAGGGGCTAAGATACCTCAAAGGAGCCTAAAACCCTAAAAGGACCTAAAGTTAGAGCGGAAGAGGCTAAAAGCCAAAAAAAGGGGCTAAAGCCCTGACCAAGGGCTTAAAACCCCAAAAATCCCTAAAAAAACTATAAAAGGAGGGGTGGGGGTCACTCTTAAACAACTCTTCTCTTGCATATTGTTATGCTGCTCATGGATGCCTTGAGACTCTTTGCCTCTCAAGCCACCCACATCCCCCTCTCTTCCACTCATCTTCCCCATTGAGCCATAGCTCCTCCATTGCTGAGTGAGATAGAGAGGTGCTTCCTACAGCCAGGGTATGGTGGCCCATTGCACCAAAGAAGAGGTATACTTGTTTGTTTTATTTCATTTCTTTGCTTTTGTTTAACCCATAGTTTGTTTGTAGTTTTTTTATATTCTTCTTGCAGGTTTAGTTCTAACATGTTTTGCAGGTTTATTATTGTCTATTAGTTGTTTGCAGGTTCTCGGAGCTAAGCCCTAACCTTGTTTGCAGAGGGGCTCACTGCCATTGCTTTCTGTTTCTTTTATTCCTTTATGTTCCATTTTTCTTTCATGCATTTTCAAGCAGGAACCTACCCTTCCATCCTATAGAAGTAAGGGAGCCATTCCTGCCCCTGTAGCAAGGAGAAATACTTGCTACAGAATTGGCGACCATACTAGGTCGATCCCACAGGATCCCTGGTTCAGTTTTTTTTAAATTTTGAGTTTATTTCAGTTTATGCCCTAGTTTTAAAATTTCTTGTCAGATCTAGGTTAAATCTTGTTTAATTTCAGTTTCTGTTACTGTCGAAGCCTCTGCAAGGCAAATCTGAGTCTGTTTGGCCACAATACAGGTTACTATCGGTCGGATTTGACTCAGGATTTGAAAAACCCCAAATCCATATTAGGTCGCACTTATCGGGCCTAAACAGGGGACCAAGTTGCTCATTTAGGCCTCACAGGCGTGACCAGGTTGCTCTTTTCCCCCGAAAAGGTGTGACTTCACTTAGAAGGACAGACTGCTTCTGTTTGTGAAATCTGTGCGACCCCCTCGCCGCTTTCAGGAAAAATTTGGCAACCCCCTTGCCACATTTGGCCTGAAACATGTGGTCTATCACTGAGAAGTTAATTTTTAAGTTATTAGGGACTGTCAGTGTGACTCAGCTGCCTCTGTCCAGAACAGTAGTTCCATTTCTGTTTCTGTTTTAATTTACATCAATTCCATGTACAAACAAAGTGTAAATCCCAATTTTATTTTTAATGGCTTAATGAATGTAGCTTAACTAAAATTGATATAAAATTAACAGTCTTACTTACCCTTCCTCCTCTACCTAGTCATCACCCTCTGGGGTATTCTGGGATAAGACGAAGGGGACAACTTGTATAGTAATAGGCCCTTCACTGAATATTGTTCAAAACTATTAAAAATGGATGACTTGGAAGGTAGAGGGGGTAGAGAAGGAGGGCTTCTCATGGCACTAAGTGTCCTCCCTATTGACCAACCTTGCATCTGGGAGGTGACCTATGGATCTATGGATGGGCTTAGTCCCATTGTGTTGAGAGCCTAGCACCTTCTCTTGGTTGAAGAATAATATAGGTGTAAGGTAGTCACCTAGTTAGGATGTCATAATTCAAGGTAAAAAAATGGTATTTGTATACACAATTTCTGTTTATTTACTGCTTGTATTCACAATGATATGAACTCTATGACATATTCGTAAACCACTTGCAGCCACCTGATAACAAAAAAATAGAAAGACATATACGCCATACCATGTAATCAACCCCACTCAGTTCATGACGTTGAGAGAGCCACTAAAATTGATTAATTTACACTAAGTTCAAAAATATCCAGTCTTTGAGGACATAAGTCCCTGACTGCCTTAACCGTGGGAAGTACTTGGGCTTAGCCCATAAACTCATTGTGAGGAGTACCACGAGAACCCCAAAGTAGCTAGCTGCTAAGAGGAATTTCCAAACGAAATAGGCAATGACCCCCACCCATTGAGTAGAAACACCCGTGAGGAAAAATCCAAGCACTTTCTTTTGACAGTCTTGGTGGCCGAGTGACCACCTACAGCCAATAGGAAGCCATTGAAACCGGGGTCCAAAATATCATTCCCACCAGATTGATACATAAATATAACACAATTGATCCCCCACGCTCTTCCTCACGCCTAAGAGGTGAACAACCACAATTCAGGACATTGAACCGACACCATCGAGACCATTCTTGATGACCTCTCACACCATCAGAAGGCCACACAGCCTCTGATTCAGATTCAGACCCATATCAGTCTGAACCAGACCTCCATACTACACCATCAATCCCCATGGCTGGTGCAAATCCAGATCCATTTTTCGGTATAGCCATAGCTAGTGGACCCATGTCCACACCACAAATTATCACCAACAACCTTGTAGGTGGCCCCAACACGATCATGCAAACTGTCATCAGTCAGCTGCCACCATCCATAGTAACCACTCAGGATTTTCCACCTGCAACACTGGCGAGTAGTGGACCTTCCATATACACTACCCCTCCTGTCACACATGGGGGTAGTGGCCCTTCCATTCACACTATCCCTCACATCACACTTGGGGGCATTGGCCCATCTACAATGGAACCACCAACACCCCCAACTATGCAGGTACATTATGTGCCTACAAACCCCACCACCATACCTCCCCCATCTCACATCAACCTGGGGTCAAATCTTCCTTTCGTGGCTCCTCTTAACTTGCCTGATTTGGCTCGATTGATAAACACCCCCATGCACCATCAAACCGTTTGGCCTCCCATGCCAACCAAGTTGCCATCAGACATTCCCAAGTTTGAAGGAAAGGCAAGGGAGTGTCCCCAAAATCACATCATGACATTTCATCTATGGTGCTCCTCAAATAGCATCGTAGATGACTCAATCAGGCTAAGACTGTTCCAACGCACCCTCACAGGTGCGACAGCCAAATGGTACATTGAGCTACCGTAAGCCAAGTACCCAGATTTCAACTCCTTAGCTTTCATGTTCCTATAGTATTTCCAACTCCCTGTCAGATATGACTAAGGGGTTGGAATCCTATTATCCTGCCACCAGAGCACTACGACACATATAACCGACCACATCCATGAGTGGTGACGACGTTGTAGTTTGTGCAAAATCCAACTTGACGACAGGATCTTCTTGGATTGGTTTCTCAAAACCTTGCTCCCACCCATAGCAAAGGACGTCGCATCCGAATGTCCTCAATCTGAAGAGGAGGCCATACTGAAAGCCCAACAGTTTGACCTGATCTACACTCGGTCTAGATACCTGTACATCATCATTCCATATGCTCCCCGCCCAGGTACCTTCTATCGGGATGCACCGGGGGCATCCCATGTTGCATATGGCATCATAGGCTCAGTCTCCCAACAACCACAGCATCGTCCGACACCACCTACAGTTCCATGAGAACCAAGCAACAATGCTAGTGTTGCTTACCAAAACCAAACTCTAGACTACGCCAAAATGATGTCCCAGTTCGGAGCAACAAATTCCTACCCACAACTAGCGCCACCGCAGCAGGCTTAGGCCATGGCATGGCCAACACAGTAGTACACGAGGCAAATGCCCACATTTGTGGCACCCTAGCCCACCCAAATTTAGTATGCACCACCAGTGCAAGCGGTTCAAGCCCCCGCCCCTGCTCAACCCGCTCCGTTGGGACAAGTATTTGCACAACAAAACTGTCCCAACTAGCCTGCCCCTAACAATCAACAAGGGAAATCTAGAAATAATTGGCCCCAGAACCAAGCCAATAACCAAACGCAAGGAGGAATTCAACAACCAAACCCTCCCAATAATGCTGGAGCGAATCGACTCGCCCAAAACCCCCCACGACCAAATGCACCTAGACGCAACACCCCATTGTGCACAAACCAACCATGCACACTCCTTGAGGTCTATGGGAACTACACATTCAAGTGTCTCCTCATGGGTCGCGCTAAAGAGGCCATTCAGAACGAGGCCCAACAGGCTGCCAACGCTACGAACCAAGCCCAACCCAACTCGGCACCACAAGGACCTCACCCCATGGCGCTTCGAAACCCACTACCAGTCCAAGGATTGGTGGTAACCGTACCCCCTCCCCAGGCCAATCCCAATGCTTCGGGGGCACCTCCCATAGCAGAAACAAGTGTCCACCACCGGCTAGCCATGACGACTAAAGAGGTTAACCTACAAACCAGACAGAATCAATATGGTACCACCACTAAACCCACTAACACATCAGCGACATCTACATCCAAATCAGTTAATGCACCTCTTCAGTTACCCCCTTTCCCTCACTTCCCCATACACCGAGTGGCCAAGAACACCACAACTAGAGCTGCTGTCAGCTATAACATTGTGGATGATTTGGCCCAAACACCAACGGCCATGTCTACTCTGGAGGTACTCAAAATGTGCCCAATGCAGCAGAAAGTGTTACTAGCCACCCTTGGGGCCGTAGACCCCTCCGACTCCAAGTTGATCACATTCAACACGGAGAATGGAGAACCACGCATGCCATCCACCATCACCTTCCAAATCCCGGTGTCTATCTAGAATTTGGTCATGCATCGGTGTATAGTGGATGAGGGGGAATCCACGTGTGTTATGTCCACCCTGGTTTGGCAGAAACTTAGATCCCTAATTCTGCAACCATCCTCCACAACTTTGCGGGCTTATGATGGCCATCCCACTAAAGCCCAAGGAATCCTCCCCCATGTCCCCATCACATTAGCTGGGAAGATAGTGCTGATCGACATAGAGGTTGTCAATGCTCAACTGGACTATAAACTTCTCCTCGGAAGGAGTTATATGTACGCCATGAGAGCGGTCGCATCAACTATCTTCCGTCTCATGATGTTCCCTCATGAAGGGAAGATAATGATGGTTGATCAACTCACTTATCACGATCCGCAAGGGTTAATGACACCCACCAACGTTATCCCTACCATCACCACCATTGAGCCACAAAGGATGACCACACATGCCAATGTCGTCCCTGCAATTAACACCATGTTTGACAACACACCAGCCTCCCTATTGTTGAATGTGGGTGCTAGGTTGTTTGTCGATATCACCATGATGGCTCCTTTACCCTTAGTGTCACCAACACCAACACAAAATGAGATTGCGGACTTGTGCATGGTCTCATCCAGCACCCATGCACCCAAAAAACAAGTGCAGCCACAGCCCCTACCCCAACCCCAACACCGTCCATGGCCACAACACCAACAACAACCACAACATCATATGCAAAAGCAGCATTTCACATAGCCACAACCACAACCGCATCCCCGCATGAAACCAGTAGGGAGTTATTTAGGCTCATCACCAGTCCATACGATTCCCTTCCTCCTTCCCCCACCTGGTGTCATGAGCAAGTCAATAATGGCCACCTTAAGCCTACCTAACTTTACATTGGGAATTTTGGTGTGGTATCTCAATCCACCAGCTCAACCATCAATGCCCCATGTAGTCTTAACACCTGTGTATCCCATTGCGGTCGAGTCCCATCCTCCACTCGGTTCACAAAAACCAACCATCGCACCTGCACCTACACCACCCCACCCGAAAAGAGAAAGGGGAAAGAATGCGAAAGCCACCGTAGAACCTCAGTAAATCTTACCTTGCACCATCTACGAGGAACAGGACCATCCAACTCAGAACTGTCCTGAGATTCCAATGATCCGTGGGCATTTGGATGCCATGGATACAACCGAAAACCTCCCCGTGGTTGAACTCCCAAATGCGCCAATAGTCAGAAACAAGTCACTGAGAACAAACCATGCTTGCGCCCTATGAGGTTTTAATGGAAATTATTCTCACCATTGCCAAGACTTGCCTGAATTTTGAATGGATTTAGCCAACCTCCGTCAACATTCCTTGGAATTTGAGATAACCATGATTGATGAAGTTCACCCCCCACCTCCTTCTTTGGACGCCATGTCCATTTACATGCTGTCCAGTTCTATAGACCCTCTTGTCTCCACCATCACCAATGATCCATCAGACCTGTCTCTTCCATTGTTTCCGCAGCCGCAACCTCAGTCACAACCTCAACCTCAGTTACCAGGGAAACAGTGGGGTTCATTCTTGACCAACATGATCCTTTTCCTTTTCCTACCATCCGAGATCATGAGTAAGTTTGTCTTGGAAACTCGCAATCTACAGGATTTCACACTGGGAGATCCTGTGTGGTACCTTGAACCACCTACCCTACCTCTGAGGCCTCAGGATTTGTTCTCTCATGTCCAGCCAATTGAGATGATGTTGCACCTACCTCCAGGCCCATCAAATACTCCTCCAGTCTCTAGGCTTGCCCCTCTTCCTCCAATAGAGATTGGGGGCAAGGAAACCAAAGCCACAACCAATACAATTTTCATGATATCTAACACTAGTTTCCCTTTCGCCTCGTCGGCTGTGGAAGATCCACCTGATCTATCCTGGCACCACTTACGTGATGACGGAGATATATGTAAGACCGCCTTCGGTTTTACCCCATTCCATTTAAACCATAGTGTGGAATTGGTTCTTCCCATAAAAGACCAGATTTCATCATCCCGCCTTGCCAATGACCTTCATCTCCCCAAGGGGGCATACCTCTTCGTTGACTCAGATGATCGACTCTTGAAGAATCCACGCAACGGGCTCAACCTCAAGAGATTTTATGCCTGATATAACCACTATGAGTCCCTTATAGTGTAGTTTTTTCCCTTTCTTGTTTTTCAATGTTTTTTAGCACAAGTCAGGGGTAGCACCATCAGCTACTAATCCAAAGTCACCTGGAACCAATTTGAGACACCTCTCACACCTTCGGTCTCAAATTTCCATCTCTTGATGAGACCATTGTCTCATGTTTAACAAACAAATTTTGGGACTGCTTCCCGAAAGTTACCTCGATTTACGAGCCAAAGCATGGTGATGCAAGTGTTTGTGGACCTATACTTGCATCACACTTTCCTACCGCTACTCATGTGGGTTCTCAGGCCACTGCCCGTTAAGGGACACCACTTTTATTCCTTGTTTTGTATTTTAACACATAGCTTTCTATTCCATCCACTGCACCTTACACGGACCTCTGTACCATTGTCCACAAAACGATTTTTTTTTCTTGCATGCATTTGGCATATAAGTGCCCCTGGACTTGCACTCACATCACATGTAGTTAATTCCATCCACCGCAACTCACACACAACTCTCCTGACCTTTGTCCAAGAGCCACCTCGGTTTGCATGCCTTTGCCGCACTGACTCGCGAGCCTCTACCGTGATCTATCCCGCACATGTAGTATTGGTATGTTTGAGAGCCTTCTACTACGTTCATACTGTGCGGATGACCTTTGGACCACTGTCCACCATCTTGACATAGGGCACCGCCTGTGCCACCGCAATCGGTTGACCATACTGAAGTTTCATTTAAGCTCTTTTCTGACTCCTAAAAACAATTAAAAGATAGTCGAGTGCAGCTCCTTCCTTTCCCGCTCGCTAAAGTATAGGAAAGGGCATCTACATCGTCTCGTTTACCTCCATTTGCAAACTATGTAGACCATCAAATGAAAAGGACCACCTTGGCATATTCAAGCCAATACCGTTCCCCTCTGCATACTTTTATGCTTTCTCGGGAAGAGGGGCTACACTTTACAAAAAAGCTCACCACGGGTTGTTGTTAAGCTCTTTTCCAGCCTTCTCATCAAGAAAATATTGCCGAGAAAAGTTGGTTTTGTTCATGGTCATAAAAGTATCTGAATGACCGCCCAGTCAGTATAGGTTTAACCTTTTCCAGCCTGATTGGACTACCAATGGTAAAGAAGTCTCTCATCCCCCAAAGGATGGGAGAGCTCTCCTATGTAAACTTTTATCCTTTTTCAGGCACAGGGGAGTACCAACGAAAAATAGCCCCCACTAGAGTCTTCTTCATGCTTTCAGACTCTCTAAAAATGAAAGCACCATCGAGCATTTACCTTCTCGGGCTCGCCAAAAATCCACGAGATCGTACCACAATGGTGTCTCTAGACACCACCCCACAAAAAACGTTTGGCAGCATTCCCCCTTTGTGTCGCCTTTGTTCAGAGTACTCTGCAATGTGTCTTCCTTGGACTCCATTAATATCAAAAGCATCCACATCCCCCAAGTACTTCCCATCTACAGTGACATTCCCAGTATTACAGCTATGATCCCATTCCCATGAGTCAGTTTCATTTGCTACCTGGTCCGCCCTGCCGTCATACTCTAAACAAAGGAATTTTGAGTCTACCACACTCCTTCTTCCCCTGTTCAATTCTTTCCCTCCCCCCCCATTCAGTGGGTCAGTCCACAGATTGTCTCACACCTTTCGGTTATCTCCCTCGCACCTCTGATCAAGGAAACATCATTGCCTTGACCAGCGGCAGGTCTCCCTCTGTCGACAACAACACACATATTCCAGATGATAGACCCAGATGTCCCTGTACCTTGGTTTAATTAAAATCATTGATGAGTTCCTTGGACCACTTGAGAGGAGTCCTTAGTGCCTCTCGGGATGGTTTTTTCTCACGTGCTTGACTTCAACTACATCATTGCACCGTTGAGATTCGTATAGGGTTTGGTCCGTGTAGTATTTGGTCGAATACCCCGGATGTCACCTGACTCTAGCACATTGATGAGTCTATTCGAGGGACATAAACAGGTTATATCCCTTGTGATTTCTGGGTTGCATTGGAGACAGTGTTCAAAAGCCCCAGCAGTGCTTCTATATAGATTTATGATTGATGCAACATACTTGTACCATAGAGACTCTGACTCTCAATCAGCGAGTCCATACAGCTATGTACTGTCCTAGATCTAGCAGGCCGTCAGTCATGAAGATATAGAATTCCATGAGAATTCTATGGGTCCAATGTACCACTTCTTTAGATCAGTATTGCATTCAACCTCACATTGAGGCACCCACTATGTATCATCAGTTGTATATGATCAACTCTTGTATTTTAGAGCATAGATCAAATTATTCTTTTGACATTGTCATGAGCATGGGGATGCCCGCCTCGTCCATATACATTTCACACATTATTTGTATCTCACCCATTGATGGGAACCATATTAATACAAAAACCAAAAGCCACCATGCCCCAGCCCCAGAAGCACCACCTCTTTGTAGCAAATTCTATGATGTCCATCGGCCATACAATGAGTTCCTGCCCTCACATAGGGCAATCTGTTAACCCAAAAAATCCCTCACTTAGCTCTACATGGTCTACACCACCCAAGGACACACATACATGACTTTCGTAACACCCCATTAGACCCCCACACCCTCAAAAAGGCTTAAAAATGAGAAAAAGGGCTTAAAAACCCCAAAAAGGAGCCTAAATAACTCTCCTATGGGCTAAAGCCTCCAAAAAGGGGCTAAAACCCCTCAAAGAATCCTAAAACCCTAAAAGGAGCTAAAGTTAGGGTAGAAGGGGCTAAAGCCCTGACCAAGGGCTTAAAGCCTTAAAAATCCCCAAAAAAGCTATAAAAGGAGGGGTGGAGGTCAATCTCAAACAACTCTTCTCTTGCATACTGTTATGCTGCCTGTGGATTCCTTGAGACTCTTTGCCTCTCAAGCCACCCACATCCCCCTCTCTTCCACTCATCTTCCCCATTGAGCCATAGCTCCTCCATTGCTAAGTGAGATAGAGAGGTGCTTCCTCCAACCAGGGCATGGTGGCCCATTGCACCAAAGAAGAGGTATACTTGTTTGTTTTATTTCATTTCTTTGATTTTGTTTAACCCATAGTTTGTTTACAGGTTTTTTATATTCTTCTTGCAGGTTTATTTATAACATGTTTTGTAGGTTTATTACTATCTATTAGTTGTTTGCATGTTCTCATAGCTAATCCCTAACCCTGTTTACAGAGGGGCTCACTTCCATTGCTTTTTGTTTCTTTTATTCATTTCTGTTATGTTTTTCTTTCAAGCATTTTCAGGCAGGAAACTACCTTTTCGTCCTATAGACAGAAGGGAGCCATTCCTGCCCCTGTATCAAGGAGAAATACCTACTACAAATACCACATGTCTTTATTGCAAAGTTCACATCATGAAAGATATTTCTTCATAAAGAATATGGACTTCATGACACAACTCCTTGTAGAGAACAATATTGATGTTCCATATTTTGCAAGAAGAGTGGAGCACAAGCTCTCTTTGGAGCAAGAAAATGGTAAGTGAATGCATGACTTGAGTTCAAGGTAGAAACCCATTTATCATATCTCTATTTCATATGTCGTTGTTTCATATTTATATTCTGATATATCATAATATGAAACCTCTATCCCTTCCTTGAAAGAAACCCCAAACAATTCACCAAAGTTTCTTCCAAAAACTAGTCATTTTCACTAGTTTCTGATGTGTATTCTAAAATCTATTTACCAATCCATTAAGATCCTTCCTATTCTGATTATGAAGGTGATATACATGACAATATACATATTATTATAGTCATAGAATCATTTCCCCAACCATTTGATTCCCAAAATACCCGACAACCCTCAAGTTCACTCGTTGGAAAATCTCAAAATTGCCTAGTTTCCAATACTATGTCACTTGTGTATGTTCATTTTATGTCTTGTATATAATTCATTGGTTGGATATCCATGGAATTGGACTTATTGGGACTCATGTTCCATATTTCTTGACATGGTCTCACCACCTATGGTTCTATGTTCAAGTCTCTAGACCATCTAGGTTCGCTCACCTGTCAGTGTGATCTAGTTTCCCACTCTTATCCCACGATGGACCCATTTGCTCATGGAGACACCATAAATATGATATTTTTTGATGTATATGAAATATATTCAGATATTTTAGAGACTCATGATCTTTTTTACATATTTATGCAGGTGCTTCATCAAATTGGGAAGAATATTCATGGTTTAATTCATGATATGACAACTACACACGAGGCAGATTTTGTTAAATCTTTTGATGTTATTTGGGAAAGAGTTTGTAGATATATCTTTTCCATGATTGATTATGCTTCCAGATCAGAGTATGCTTGCAGAAAAATACATTCTTATGATTCTCCTCCATCAGAAAATGATGACCATCAAGGGGCCTCTCCACATGTTCTTTGTCTACAACACATTGATGCACTGATGCAAGATCTTTGCATCCACAACATATTCACCAAGAAGTTGTTCTTTCAGCGCATTCAAGTGAAGAAGAGGACCCGTTGAAGAATTCTTTGATCATCTCTATCATGTCCATTCTTGAGGGATTTTTTTCCCCATGAGTTTTTTCCTCTTTCCTAATTTTACAAGGACAAATAAAATTTTTGTTCTAACAGGTGACTTGAGCCTTAGTTTCCAAGGCCTCAATAAACATTTGGTATAAGCTATACTAAGTTAGGTTTAATGGGGGGTGTTTGAGAAATAACCCACCTTAGTACCATGGTCATACACCCAGGTGACATTTTCATTTGTCTTGTACTTATGTCATATGGTCTAACTTAGGTTATACTGATCAATATTGGTCTATTAGGTGATTTTTAGCTCATTTACTCACAGTTGATGCGCTCCACTTTGATTATCCTAATAGTTGAGGTGATCTAGTTTTATCATTCTATCAACCCAAGTGCCCTCATTGATGTCGTGCCTCCCTTGGAGCGCTCCCGATCCCTTAAAACATGGAATCTGTTTGACCAAGGGTGCTAGCGCATGTATCTAGTGGTTTTGGACTCTCTTTAGGAATTTATTGCTTTCTAGAGACTCTCCTAGTCATCCATGTGCTCTCCCATTCCTTCATTTATGATACATCATGCTCCAAACATGTTCATACTAGTATTTGTGACTATTTGGTATGGTAGGGAGATTATTGGTCCACCTAGGGGGGTTTAGGGGTCAAATTTTAGCTTGACACTTGTATGCATCTAGATGGCCTCCAAGGGCTCACAAATTTTCCCCATTGTATTGTAAATATGTACCACACATATCTACAAGTTGTACACTAATAATAAAATTAGTTATTGGCACCATCTATGCGTGTTATTTTTCTCTCTTTTACTGTTTTCTTGCATATTTGTGAATAACTTAGATTGTGAAGATTTTCTTATCTCTTATATATCACTATGAATAAATTCTCACATTTTTCATACTTAAATAGCATTGTCTCTAATTATAACATCTTCCAACATACACGGAAAATGACAAAAACACTAAGAAACAATTAATTTATACATACCAATAAAATTCAATAATTTTATCACAATATTGAATCAAAGAATATAGAGTAGATATATTAAGGCATAACTCATACACTTCAATGGACTTCATCATCTGTATCATCCAATCCAGAGTCAACATTTTAAGGATTGGCCATATCATCATTGTCATCGATGTCAGTTACGATCATCATGTCATCATCGATATCATCTTCATGTAAATTGTCTGCTACATCATCTGATTCAACTAATTCTTCGACATATTCTTCTGGAACATGATCATATAACTGATTTTGATCATCTTCAATATTTTCTTCTTTTTCGAGAGCCTCTTCATTATCGTCCTCTGTGTTATACTTTACCAGCCTTCCCCTTGGATCGTGTCTCACAATAAATGACCAACCCCTCTACCTGGAACCTTAGAGTAAAATACCTATTCACATTGGATTGGAAGAACATATGGTTCCATTCATGGATCAAACAACCTTGTATTAACCATTGTAAATCCATTATCATGTTCAATAATAGTTTTATCAGGATCACATTGATTCTATTGTAACCTGTACCATTTGAAAACTAAAAACACTACCTTGAAGGAGTTAAATTCACACTGAATAATATCTTCCAAATACCCATAGTATTGATTTTCTAAGAGTTCTGGATTTCTATCACTTCTAGAGGAAACATTGGTCACCTCATAGACTGCAGATATCCCACAATTTGGTGTTTTCTTCGTTTCATCCAACTTTTTGATGTGATATTTACAACCATTGCACCACATAGCCTTATGGTGTTTTACCTACAACAAGCCATACACATAAAGATTACATCATGATTATCCATTTATGATTAAGTGCATGTTTATGCCCTACAGGGAAAAAATCAATATGTACATCAATATGTTAAAAAAAATAGCGTGGTTGATTAATATGCTTGCTTACTTATCTTTTAAACCATATGCTAAATTGATTTCCCTTTAAACAGGTCTACAGAAGTAATAATAGTGAAAAATTATGGGCTAAAAAGAAGTTTAATCTATTTAAGAGATCATGCTATCATTGCAAACTTTAAGATGTGTGCCTATGCATGAATGAGTGAATTCATTGTAATTATGTCAACCATATCCAAAGTAAACTTTGGATAGTTTGAAGATATGGCACAAAGAGGTATAAATTATATTTATGATAAGATTAAGAAAATCAGCCATTTGATAGTTTTCATGCATGATGGGGTAAAAGGATAGGGTTACTAATAGTGAAATGATAATTAATTTTTTTTTTTGAGGTCAAAGCATTCACATGGAGGAAAAACTATTTTCCAAAAACACAAAATTTGGTTAGTAAATTTTAATCATAAGTGTTGTAATATCACCAAGTTTTATTAGATCGTCATTTGGTATTTCATTTGGATTATCCTTTGATATTTCATATAGTCCTCCATACTGATTTTCTGTAAAAATATGCTCCATACTATAAATTCCACTGAACCTGAAAAGCACTTATCATTTTGCCAGAGATAACTAGTTTTGTCATAAATAATAATAGATAAAAGCGGATGAATCTCCCTATTCCTCCCCCAAACCAAAGATATGGTGTGTCCCCAAGCGATACAAGAGAGAATAATAGATTGTTTCAGATAATAAAAAGTGCTAGCATGTTGTTTTATTATTTTGTAAAAAGAAAAACTAACTAGTAAATGGAAATGATTCAGATATGTATATTAATGAAAAATAGAACAGTGCTTAGAAACACCACTTGAATGTTGATAATATAATTGAAAGAATGCCATAGGGAAAAGCTAGTCATCAATGCCTTATTTAAATATTTATGGTCATCATAAGATATTTTTAAGTTTACCTTGGAGTGTGAGATTTATAGCTATAGGTCCCATTTCTAAGATAATGACATCTTATATATATGCGGATTTAGACGGCCGGGAAAAGTCAACTTAGAGTCATTCTCAAATGACATTATAAACAATTGGCCATGACATAATTTTTTGGAAATTTTTTTCATATATTATCACTATTTGACGAACTATGTGTATAGTGGTGTATTAACCAAATCTCATTTACCAGATATTGCCCCGCTACCAGCAGGCCTGTTCAGTACCCCGACAGGTTTATCTTGGTACCATGCAAACATAGCCCCACTTCCAGGGAGCATTTTCAGTACCCTGACTAGTTTACTTGCATTTATCGAGCTTCCTATTGTAAGGTTTTTACTTAGCATTGACCCACTGCCAGCGATCCTGTTCAGTACCCCGGCAGGTTTGCCTTGTATAATGATATTAAATATGAGGAAGCCGATTGGAACTAGAGCATGCTAAGTCCTTCTAAGCACATAATTCAAATTTGTAAAATAAACTTATAAGTAATTTCATAATGGCCTCAATAATAGATCGTGTTAAAAGAGAATAACTGAAATTTGTTCTTTAACCTAATAGTCCTTCTTCTTTATAAAGTAAAGTAATGTTCCCCACAGATAAAAATTCCACTTTACTCCCCAGTTATCACAAAAAATACTTAAAAAACAAGTTTTGATAACAAGTATAGGATGAACTAGTAATCCATAGGTGTAAGATGAGATTGTGAAAAATATGATAATGAAAGTAGGTCTGTCAAGCAATTGTCCAAAATAGCAAATCACAAATATACATGTCTGAATCAAAATATCAAAACTATCTGAATCATAAAAAAACGGTTAAGAATGATATACAAGGAATTATTTTAATTGTCACTATAAGCTGTAATTTTCAAAAGTACCCCAAGAATGGTTAAGATACCTTATAAGTGTTTTAGCGTACTTCTGTATTCCAAATAATACTCCATGTGCTTCTTATAGATAAAATTCTTGTAATTAGACTGCAAAACCACTTGTTAGATGATTCATATTTATTCATAAAAAGAAAAATAGTCTCCTACAAACAATTTATTAGAAATGAATCTTATTTATTCTAAAGAAACAAAAATATATTTACATAATATCCTATTCTACTCAGAAAGAAAGAAAACAATTCAAGTATATGAATTCTTCCAATGTAACCAGGTTCGAAACAAAATTAAAAATATACCTTTATCCACATACAAGAAAAATATTATAGTGATTATCTGGATATGAAGAACTAAGCAACCTGTTTGATTTAGCAGTAATAAGCATTGAAGGAGGGGATGGTACCGTGGCTTGGTTTCCTCTTGGAACCATATTTCAATGTGACTTATGTATTCTAGATTCTCTCCTTCATTTGTTATGTCACGAGGTCTTTCATTAAACCCTAGAATGCATACAGAATCTGAGTTTGGTGATGGCGAATATTCAGGTTCTAATGTTTGTCCCTCATCAAATGAGATGCATTCTATGTCGATCTTATCTTCTTGTGGAAAAGGCCAAGTAGAAACTTCATTTTCTTCCGTATCCTCTATGAATCCTAGATCTACCACCTCTCCAGGTCTCATATGAATTTCTTGCAATAATGTTGGTGAGGTAACAACACCAAAATGTTGCAGTGCAACACTGTAAGCATATTGTATTGCTTTATTATTGTTATAATGTGGAATATATTGAACAAGAATGTGCATAGGGCATAGAGGAATGCTATGAGAAGGTGTTTGCGGTCGGTGCAATTGATTGGCTTGTGTAGTTGATCCTGCCGAGGAAATAGGATATTGTTGAAAATCTTGTGGAGAGTGTAGAGGAACAGGAAGTGTTGCATCATAAGAGAGAGTATCCCTATGATCATCAGATGGGACAGAAAGGATTTGTGAATAAGGTTGATAGGGGTTAAGATGAGGCTGAGAAGAGGGTATATTCTTACTAACCTTGAATTTTCCTCTTGAATACCTTCTACATAATTCACAAACATCATCATATGATAACTGAAATATGTCACCTGTTCCCATCAGATTTAAAATTTCTAAATATTCATTTATTATGCCTTTGAGTAAAAGTCTTTTCAAGGTATCCTTCCCTAACTATATTAGTTTTGATCTTTGAAGGTTGTATTGAAAGCGTTCGACACAATTTTCCAAAGTTTCTTCTTCTACCTATGTTATTTCGAAGATGTCCTCATTAACCTTGTAATAATCTTGGTATATTTTCAAGAACATATGTTTCACATCTTCCCAAGTTTGAATTCAATTCCCACCTAGGCTCATGAACCATCGGAGAGCTTCTCCTTTCAAAGTAAGAGGGAAAAAATTCATATTTTGAACATTATATGCTCTACAGAGTAATTCCAATTGAAATAAAAATTCATCGGGGTCTTCATTCTCTAGTCCATGAAAATTTGGTAAAATAGATGGGGGAATGTACTGTATTTATGCCACTCCTCCTGGATCTCTAATAGGGAATTCAAAGGTAACAACTTCTTCATCCTTCTTTCCTACCATATATTCCCACGACATAAGTAGTTTTTCATGTGTTATCTTAAGGTTCCTCTTTCAAATGTTCCTGTTAGTTTGTTAGCAAGGTGGGTGGTGCTTACAACACCACTAATTGATTTAAATGTTAAAATAAGTCCTACACTCGCATATGAGTAAATAGTATGAAAGTAAGTTACCTAAAGGCATACGTACATCAAATTGAACTTATGAAAAAGTAAACTATATACGTCTGCGAAAAGAAAAGTATGCTCAATGGAAATAAATCAAACTTTGCGTAAAGTAAACACACTTATGCGAAAAAGGAACAACAAGGCTTTGGGGCAACCCACTAAAGTGCATGCGTCAGGCTATCACACTATGGAAATTCCATAGTGAATTCGTCTTTGTGTCTTACTGCCTCCCCTTCCCCTTGATATGTAACGTAAAGGCAACCTATCTATCCTTATCTCTCTAGACTCTGTTCATAAAAACTAAACTAAAGGAAAACCTAGACTACTGCTATTGCTGGGTTTGGGGGTGCCTGTTATAACAGATGCGCTGGTTCTTACCTCTCATCTTACCGCTCTCCCACCACCAACCTATCACTAAAATTCCTAAGAAAATTCTATTTTTCTACCTTACAGAACAACTCCCCGACAATGGTGCCAAAATGTTGGGTGTTATATTGACTAGATTAATACACCTAATATTTAATTATTGACCGGGGTTGGTAGGCTTAGATTTGATGAAAAATATATGCGAAGGTAGATTCCTAAGGCGTTGTATAAGTATTTTAACAAACAAAAGATCAAAAGATCTTTCAAAATGAAAAACCAAGTTAGACTTCTAATAATTTAATCATTAATGTGATTGAACTAGAACAAAGCATCAAACTAGGATAATATCAGACTATTCTAATTAACAAATGAGAATATAACCACTATTTTTCATAACGAAATCCATTAAGTAACTTCAAGAGCTAACTATTCAAAGAAAGTGTACATTTGGAAATACAAGTACAACAACTAAATAATTTATAAACAAATAACTCCTAACTAAAAAGGATACTATTAACAACTACTTAAAAGGCTATGATGCAAAGGAAACTTAAATAAGTGAAGGAAACTAAGTAAGAGAAACAAGTAGAAAACAAAGAAAACTGAATAAGAGAAGTAAGTAGAAAACTTAATAAAGATATTGAATTCTATCTACGAGTCTCTATTGGTAATCGTATAGTGAGAAATAAAACTATTCCTTTAAGGATAACACTACTAACCCTAAGTTTTACATGCAAACGGATAAATTAATCCAAAAGCATAATTATAAAACAATACAAGAGTGGCAACAACAAGGAATAAAAAACAAATAAAAGAAAAAAAACATAACCTAACTCAAAACATGTTTAAAGTGAAAGGATAAAGCTTTAATAAATGAAAACAATATAAATTTAAGTCTAAATGATCAATAAAACTGTCATCTAACTATTACAGTCCAAGCATACTTCAAATACTAAAGAAATAGAACTTAAAACAATTTCAAAATACATTAAAAACGCTAAAAATGAAACGCAGACTCGATGACAGACTGGACAGATGGTCTGAATGAAAGGCAGAACAGACAGTCCGAATGGCAGTCTGTATACAGAAAACGGTAGAAAAAGACCTAAATGATCTAATTATTAGCTGGTTTTGTGCACATGTTTATACAATGCATAAAGGAAATAGATAAACATATTTAATCATCATATTTAATAGTGAAATAAACAAATACAAATATATAAAAATAAGAAAATCCTTGCATATTAATAAACAAACTGGAATTTAAATTGCATAAACTTATAACATGAATAAATAGAACTGAATTTATTCAAATTGATAAAAACAATCTACTCTATCTTCTTATGAACAAAACTAAATAATAGGCTGGAAATGAAATAATAGAAACAAATGGAAAACAACTATGCTTGCAATCTAACTATTTAATTCTGGAAATAAAATGCATTACAGAAAGCAAATGAAACAAACATTTACAGTAACTTAATGAAATAAACAAACTAGAAATCAGAACTGAATTAGCTACAAAGAAAAGTAATGAAAACGACAAAATAAAACCTCTGGTTGATGAGGGGCCCTCTCAGCAATCAGGGGTGACTCCCAGCTAGAACTTAGATGAAAAAAATCATAAACAACAACACATATAGCTCTTTATTAAAATGATGGAACAAAGTTACAAAAATCTCCAAAAACGACTGTTTAAAAAATGAACTGAACAACTACCAACACTCACGCAGAGGCTGGTATTTATATTATTTACAAGAGATGAGCAAGTCGACCCTTTAGTGGTTGACTACTCTCTATATTTAGCCAACCATAATGACTTCTAAATAATCAAATTCCAACACAGATGCTCTTCCCTTCTTCAGCGTGAGTTTTTTTTTCTTCAGTGAGAACATGGCACACAGGATCCTCTTTTATCGTGGTTGTGGTGTGGTGTTGAGTGCAAGCATCATACATGGCATGTATTCTAGAATTGAGACATTCCATTATCCAAACGCATTGATGATAAGCACGAGTAATGTCGAGCAGTGGTAACATGAGGGGGATATTCTAGAACAGGAGATTCTCCATCAACTGAATGCATGGAAAGCAGGCTGTTTGCAGCATTGCTTCAACATTATATGCTTGAAATTGGTTATAGACAGTGTGCAGCCTGATTAATGAGCTGGACAGAAAGCTGGACAGCGAGCTGTGTGATGAGTTGTGCGATGAGCTCGACAACGAACTGCATGATGAGCTGGATGGTAAGCTGAATACGTTTTGTTTATAAATTTATCTCAAAAGGATTATGAAATCTGCAAACAAATATGTAAATCAATTAATATATCAAATGTACTCCAATAATGTTATTTGTAATTAATTAAAACCATAAAAATGATAATAATAAAAGGTTTCATATAAACCTTAAATATACTCATACTTGAGGTTGAATAATGATTTGTGTGACATAAAATATACATTTAAATGAATTATTTTAATTCCAAAAATGATAACAAAATGAGGCTCAACATGCACCAGAATAGAAAAATATAGCAATACTTATATGCATACCATAATAATTACCTACATGAAGATATTCCAATCATGCATTTTCACCCCCGGAAAATCACCGTTCTTTGTTATGATATTATTAATGTTCGAACAAAATCCAGTGGGAAATTTAATTTTTCACATGACTTGTTTTACAACATTACTTTGTTGCTCCATTAGCATCCATGGTAGCGAGTTTATATTAATTTGGTCTCCGTTGTTGTGAAATTGAATGACGTATTTCATTGCATGGTTGTCTTCTTGAATGTGATTGCAAATGTTGACAATTTTTTCTTTCTCACTTCTTCCATCCAATATTTTCCATAATGTTTTAGCCACATTCTTTCCGAAATGCATTGTATCAAATAGATGAGCAATTCATAGGTGCTCATAATAGGGAAACCTAGTGAATTGTTTAGGATAACTTTTCATTCCTTGTGGAAGCCCATTAATTCCTTCATGATCACGACGACCATCATGAATGATACGTTATAAAGGAATTACATAAATAAATGATAATTATAGTAAACAACACAAATAAACAAAATGTCATAACATTTCATATACGATGATTCATACATACCTTGACAATTTCTATTATAGTGCACCTTCCATAGGTGATGTGTCATTCTCTGCAGTTTTAATGCAGTCTCTTGCTTCCCATTGAACAAATGTTTTTTAGAAGTTCGATACCTATGATTCTTAGAGAGAAAGTGCCTATACTCATCAAACATCTCCTTTCCTAAGCTTTTGGAACAACAAGATTTGATTTTAGTACCACAATCTGGACATGTAAATTTTCCCTTTGTCTGAAGACCTACATAAAGAGATGGATTATCTACATCAATTATAATTTATATAAAATGAATGGATTATTTAAAAAACACGCGTGCTTAATATATTAACTAGTTCATAAAAATAAATGCAATTAAAATGGAACTTATAATTACAAACAGCAAAAATAGGTTAACCCTGGGGAATCATGTATTGTCCATAGAAGCATTGCATGGAATTGATATTTCCTTTGTTGTATTGGTTTAGATACATCATACACAGTGATTCCATTCCATAACTTTAGTAGCTCATCAATAAGAGGTTCGATATATACATTCATATCTTTAACTTGGTACTTACTTGATTGATTTGAACATATAAAATATATAATTATTACAAACATTTAGATATATAAACCGTGCACAAGAGAAAAATAAAAAATATATATATATATATATGACATTATGCAACAAAATACGACAAATGAGATGCCACTTCATTAAAAAAAAAACTATAGACACATACTTGGAATAATCATTGACAACATTATGTGATCCCTCTTTATTGACAACCATGGAGGAATGTTGTTGTTGATAACAAAAATAGGCCACACCATGTAAACAGATCTCATCTCTGCAAATGGATTGACACCGTCTGCTGCCAAATAAATACTAAGATTACGAGGTTCCTCTTTAAAGTGAGGCCATTTTCCCTCCATATCTCTAAATGCAGAACCATCTGCAGGCATTTGAATAGTGTCATCTTGACTTCTGTTCCATGCATGGTAATCCATAAATTGGGCAATGTTTTTGCACCTGAACAATCGTTGCAAACATGGAATAATGAGAATATAACAAAGAACCTTGCGAGGAACTTGTTTTGTTACTTGATTTTTTTGATATCTACTGATATGACATTCTAGACATTCAATTTCAAATTCATGCTGATTATAATATATAACATGGTCATTAGGACATTCATGAATTGCTTCATACTATATTCCAATATCTTTCTTGATGGCAGATAAATCATGATATGTGCGAGGTAAAATATTTCACGGTGGTAATAAAAATTCATCTATCA
This sequence comes from Pseudotsuga menziesii, assembly GCA_001517045.1. NCBI lineage: Eukaryota > Viridiplantae > Streptophyta > Pinopsida > Pinales > Pinaceae > Pseudotsuga > Pseudotsuga menziesii. The sequence goes on from LPNX010753217.1 coordinate 623,697, forward strand.
ATCTACAACAAATTAAAATTAAAATCTAGTTAATATAACATATAAACAATATGAATGAAACACATTTCATCCATATTAATTGACTTGTGAATTAACAATAATTTTATTAGATGAACAATGATAGCCTTTAGCACGATCATATATATGTGATGAAATATATTATATACCTTAACATCTGTGTGATTGATGTGTTTGAAAGACCATTCATAACCTTCAAGTTCATTATCAACAATATATCAGAGATAATATTTGTGTTGGAGCCCTCATAAAGGGGTTCATATGCCTTCTCAAGAAGAGGTAAATCATGAACACCATGAAAGTCATCATTTTCATGATGATGATGATGATCATCCATTATTACATTAAATGTATCATGGAGCAATGTATTTTTACCATCATATTCAACTATGTTATCAGTATGATCATCTTCTTCAATATGATCATTAACTTGTTCTCCATTATTCATACCTCCATGTTCCTCCGGTTCTTGTTCTAAAAGCACGTCCTCCGGACAATATGCCATAGGATGTCTTTCCTTTATAATTACATGAAGCCATCAATAGAAATTATTTAATATAATATATATTAAAATAATACATACATTTACAAAAGCAATCAATATAAAAACATATATAATGCAAAACTTACAAATGGACGATATTCATGCCCCCCCTCATCATGTCCATGTCCCCTACAATGTTTTATGGCTATTGTGATATTTATTCTTCTCCTTTTAAAGCCCCTACATAGAATACATGGTCAATAACATTTCCCATCACCCTTTCTTTCAGTCCATACCACAATCTAGCAAGTAATTGTCGATTTTGTTTGTCTAGATCAAGAATAATGCTATTTGACAGTTTCTCATAAAGAGCTTGAATGAAGATTATCAATCTTAAAAAAGAAGCTCCACACTTCACTATTTTTAATTACAAAAATAATTTAAATAGTTGTGTATTCTTTTATGGAAAACAGTCACTACGAAGAATATAATCTCCCGTTGCTTGTATATTAAACATGTCGAAATGTTACCATAGTTTATAGTTTTTCAAATTTAAACTTCGTCAGATATCCAACCATATTATCATAGTTATCATTAACCTAACATCGTCAGATATCGGACGAGATCTCTACAGTAGTAGTCGGCTTTTCAATGGAAGTCGGTATCCAATAGTGCCATGTATTAATTAAAAATAATTTGATCAAAATTTGTAATTTTAAAGGTGAAATCCAACGACACGGTCAATTTCGTCCTATTTCATCGGATTTTCTTGTTGGATTTTGGGTTCAAATTTTGTTGTGCGTCATCAACCTAAGTTATATATGCACCTAAGGGTCAGTTGGTGTCTTCGAGAGGTGTGTTTTTTTAATCATCATCTAATGATGTTATTGAGTACAACACTGTGATTGAATTAATGCGTGATGACATCTTTAATAGTATCTGATCTCTTGAATTTTGCCTCGAATCCCAGTTAGTGGTGTCAAAGTTAAATGGTTTGTATTGGGTTAGGGATCCTATGTTATTGAGAAGGTTCTTCAAGGTAATATTCTTGGAGCGACAATTTGGTTTCATTACATACATTCATGTAGCTAGAATTTATAATCATGTTGCCGATTCATATGCAATCTACGTATTAGATTGACACTTGTCACATCCATAAAGAAGCATAAAACATTTAAATCACATTCAAATTTAAACACATTTGTAATAAGTATAACAAACCTACGCTATTATTTTTTATTTCCGAATATAGTCCAAAAATGGTGTCATAGTACAAAATCTCATAAGTACAAAAATGGGGCATTATGCCTCCAAAATACAAACGAACGATACAAAATGTATACATAGGAATCAATGCCTATGGGATGGGTGATGATCATGATAACATATGTCTTCATTGGCCAACTGCATGAACAATCTAATCCACAGACATGGTACCCCTACTATGTGTCTCTGCATGGCCTTGAGTAAGTCCTCGACATGCACCATGGATATCTCATGAATTAGTTGGGCAATGTTTCCATGTATGTTCTGGAGCATCCATTCTCCATATGCACCTATCGTATCATCAGCTCGTCCCCTTTTTCAATGTCGAGGGAAACCATCTGGTCTTCGTAGACCCACATCTTCACAATTTCCTAATGTCAATACTTGTCACCGCCAAAAACATATTTTTGATTCCTAAATTCATCGAAAATACAATTTTTTTGTTTTGTTTTGTTATAATTTACCTATATCTCCATATGAGGACCCTGGTGGTAGGGGCATAGCCATTTATCCATGGAAGTTTATCCCTGCATAGGGGTAGTCGTCTATGGCTATTACCTATAATCGCAACCAGTTGTAGAAGCCAGCTAGGAAGGGAGAAGGTTTCCTGCCTCCCCCTAGACTCTACATCACCTCCACCCAACGAGTCTGGGTTGGATCCTGTAGACTATGAGGAGGGACCTCAACTCTAGGGAAGAACCTTGGTACCCTTTCAAAGAATAAATTTTGTAGAATGCTCACATACTTGAATTTCTTTATCCTACATAGCTTGTAGTAAGTCAATTATTGTTTGATAGTGCTCAACAATGATGTTATCTAGTCATATACAATCATAGGTCTCATGCACTCTACTGAGTATAACATGAGAGGCCATGAATTCAGATGAAGTGATTCCAAACCTGCTATCATGGCCAATACCAAAACTATCACCTTGATACTAAGACTCTGGATAGCGTTCACCAAAACTTGATTTCTGATATTCTCTGTGTCAAGAATGCAATAAACAACTATGTACTCCTCAATAGTGAGTCCTCCATCCACTCCACGAGCTCGTAATTTCACTAGCTCATCTCGACGGGATCATCCCACGATGAAGTAGATGCCCTCTACTTCTAGTCTTAGTGGCATACCATCTAGTACAAAGGCCTCTGTGTCTGGATCCGAGTAATCTATGAACATCTAGAGGAGTCTTAGTTGGGCCCTTAAACCCCCAATTTTCCAAAACTTGTACAAACCACACCTCCTTAAGGCTTGTAGAGAATTTATGACACCAACAACTTCTCTATCAACCTCTTTGTGCTCACGTTCTCTCCATTCCAAAACCATCCTGCCAAGAAAAAACCCATTTTTGTGAGATTTCACCATAGAATTTGACATACTTGGCCCTGTACATGATTGTTCTTTATGAAAATAGCATATGTATGTGGGAATGATTTTCTTTTCCCACGTACATCAATCCCTATACACAACCTAATGAACTATGACCCTCCTGGGCCAGTATCCTTAAGTTTGGTTGCTCAATGCATAAAAACGCACCACAAAAATTAAAAATTAATGCATGGAATAGATGGATAATAAGATTATGAATAACCTGGTTCTGATAGCATTAGATTCCGTGGCTCGTAGATCTCGGAAGCGTCATTTGAAATTTTGAATTATAAGTTTCTCCAAAAGCACTATTTTGGGTAAAAACCAAATGGTATAGTAAAATGTCAATTTTTTTACTATTTAACAATTTTTATTTTTTTTACCCACTCGGGCTATATTTTGGACTTCTTAATAACCGTTTTTTGTTGTTTGGGATAATTTTATTGTGTAGGAACCTCTTATGATTAATTTTCACCGAGACTTTGACTCGTTCACGCCTATGACATGTATAGTACTAAACTAGCATACAAGATTGGATCACTTTTCCTCATGCATCTTGGACTATCCTATGATCATATCACCTTAACCATAGGTATGAACCCACTTCATGATGCCACAAATCCCTCATACTGCTACTAGAAGTGGCTTCGCACAAGTGGTAGAGATATCCTTATCATGGGTACCCTTGTTAGATCCCATTTCACCATTTGGTTCCCATGATGAGCATAGTCCTTTAGGTTGGGGAGTTCCTTGTAGTCCCACTAAGTCTTCAAGTAAATACCTTCATGTTCTTTATTGAACTATATGCTATCCATATCCTATTGGGACTCCCTTTTGTATCAATTTGTAACTGCATTTGCATACATTTTCTTGATGTATTGAGCTTTGTGGCAGCTCCCTGCTTTAGTTTATAAGCCATATAGCCCAAGCTTGTCTCAATCCTAGCCAGGTAGAGCCTCCCATATATAATTTGCATCTTGATTATCCATTCCCCAGAGGATACATCCCCTTGAGTTTCCTTATCTTGCACATGCTTCCTTGTATTGAGGATAGGTATGTTCAACTGATTGGAACTAGTTTGCTTTCCCGTGACACTCATTTCCATTTTAATGTACTACAAGAAATTTTATTCTTTTTCAACTTTTTCAAATATGAAAAAGAATGAAAAATCATAAAACATAAAAATAAGGATGGGAAATGATATTAATATCTATTGGTAGTTGTCATGTCATGTCTCTTCGAATAGAGAACAATACATTCATCCTTTAGTTGGGTTACTAGTATGACTTTAGGATCTATACTCGTTATTCTGAGTTTCCTCCACTAATTGGTTATGCTTCTAGTACCTATGGAGCCTCTAGTGATTCCTCCTGTGTCACAGAGATGTCCCAATATGCATTTTTGAGTCTATGCTACCTATGAGTCTTCATATTCCTTATGCTCTTGTTCAAAGGAAGTTTCATCCTGAGTCGACCATTCCTCAGTTATCTCGTGTCTGCATGATGACCATTCTTGATGCAATTGTTACTGATTCGTGCTCATCTTGTTCATGTTCTTCCAAATTATCTAGCATTGTTGAGTACCTTGTGTTGGTTGATGTGGTAATCCTTAATTCCCTCCTACCATATGATTACATTCCATTGACTTCAAAACATCTATTATGGAATAGGGATCTAGAGTCCATTGAGTGCCTTGAGACTTGCAGTCATCAGTGGCAAGTTCTCTCGCCATCGATAGATTTAGGAATACATCAATGTCCCTTGGTCGATGGATTCCGTCAAGTGATCGACCTCAATAACTTTATTAGCACTTGTTTTTTTTCACTGTACCTTGATTCCCATTATGATTATCAATGGGATATCTCACATCTGTTAACAATATACATCAATGGCCGGTAATCAGATGATGGTCCATCATGTTCGACTGTGATACCTTTATTTGTGTGATGGGACATGTGCTAGCAATGAATTGTGTCAAAGACCTTCAAAATTGGTGGCATCCCATAAATTATATCTCCCTGATCGTGCTAGTATTTATGATATTTCAGCTCTCATGACCATGTTCAAGTGTACTATTTGATGTCCTAATTCAGTATGGAGACCTGACATCACTATATATTATACGTGGCGATTACCACTTATAAAATATGTCTATTATGCCTATTCATGGCCATTGTACTCTCATGTATTCGGGGCTTCTATGTGTTTGTAGAGATCTGTCATTGTATTGTACCAATGAGTGGTTGGTTTTATCCCCCTGGGTCTTCATTACTCCACTTTTGGGGCTATTATAATGTATTTCGACCATTGTGTAACCATATGAGCTCACACATTAGGGGGAATCTATTATAGCATGATTTGTCACACCTGATGCATCATACTTTGATGGCCTATCCCTGTCCCTATGTAGACTCCTTTTACCCCTTTTTGCTCACTATGACCCTAATGCTCTAGTGGAACCCCTTAAAAGAAACACACACACACACACACACACACACACACACACACACACATACACAGGCCACAAGTATACAACCTGCATATACACATCTTCCACCACTGTCACCTGCGTACATCATGAAATGTGCTAAAAATATATATATATATGGAGTTCCCCCCCACTAAGTAACAAAGGAATTGTCCATTGGCATTCCATATGTCAGGAAATGCTCCACTTCGACCCTTCAACTCCTATTGAAGGGCTATACATTGAGCTACTATGAAGCATTAGAAGAGAAGTTTGAGATAAAATACACTATAGTGGAATTGTGCCACATTCTTATGTACTTGAGTTTGCATCACTTTGTCCTTGAAGCAAAAATTAGTTTTATTTCCAAATATTTCCTTGATCTTTTTGGGCTTTCCTTTGTATGGAGGATTGAAGTGGTGGATGCCTAGGTGGAGGGACTTAGTTTCTCAATTTCGACAAGGTGCTGACAGCATTTTTCATCTTTATCTCTGTTCATATTAATAGAGATATCCATTTCCTGTCCATTGCATGTGTAATTAGAAATATTTTGTATCCATGGATGCAATTACTTTGATTATGTATTGAAATATAACATGCTAGATTAGATTCTAATTTTTTACATATAACATGTTTGTATATTTTTTTGTTGTTGAGGGAAATGTGTAGGTACAAGATTCATTGAAAGCTCAACGGGGATATACGTCGAACGTCTGGAATAAGGTACGCCACTTGGTCCCTTAGTGTTGGTTTCGCTTGTATCTTTAGCATGATTGGAAATGGGTTTATTTTTGTGTCATCCTATCTATTGTGGTCCACCCAAAGCCATAGGAGGAATTCTCCGTAACCAGGAGGTTTATGTTCTTGCAACAATGTTTTCCTTCTGACCTAGGTAAGTAAATATGATGTGTACCCTCTCAGTTTCAAATGATTATCTGTAATTTAATAACCCATCATCCATGCTAGTATGTTTCCACTTGAAGCACTCAGTGATATGGATTCCTTTAGCCCCCTTGGAGAGGACCATCCCCTATTTATCATAACATTTTGCCTCTAGGAACAGATCCCAAATTGTGATGGTACATTGTCTAAATATGTATATCATGGGACAAAGATGTATATCATGGATTCCTTTTCCATTTTTAATTTCCAATAAACAAGTTATCAATTGGATAATTTCATGGCAAGGCCATATCCACTTCTAATTCAAAACGTAAGATGATCCTACGTTAGCTACACTAGAGAATACAAGGTAAATAGTATCATTCCATTACCTATCGTAGTCTTTAAATATGTTAAAATTTCATGTCCATAGGTGTTGTGGAACACCCTCAAAATAGATTCAATAACATGTTTGAACTTTGGGATAAACTGATTGATATCATGTCCTGTTAATGATACATTAGAAGAAACAAAACCTGCAGAGTGCAAAGAGTGTTGGCTTCAATTCCACTAACCCAGGTTCATATTTCCCTATTTATTTAACAAAGCCTAAGATACCATCTTGACCAAGTGTAGCTCCATTAGAAACACCTGCGATGTAAGTAAGGTCTCACCCAAGATATCTATGGGGACTACCAGAACCAAGTTTCTGTAGTCATGGCAGGGTATTTCTTCAACTCAATAGTAACAATCCATTCGACCGAAACATAGGAATGGATTACCATTGACAAAACAAGAAAGAAGGTTAATCCTTTGTCACAATCACAACATATAGAAATATAAAAAACCATCGACACATGAAGGATATATAAAGAATACACATCTAACCATAGTTATTGTCGACATTCCACAATATAAGTGCAACAAACTCATAAAGTTTCAAACACAAGACATACAAACATCAAAGACGCATATATTTAACGTGGAAACCCATATGGGAAAAACCAAAAAAGTGATATTCATTTGGCATGAGTAAAATTTGGAATAAATTTTGTCTATGCACATAGCTTGTAGACTTCTCTCATAATCGTCTTCACAATAGATGAGTTTTCTCTGTCTTTCTCATGCTCTCATTCTTTATTTTTTCTTTTCGTCGACCTCTCTATCGATCTCCCACTCATAATAATCTTTATGTCTAGATTTATCTCCAATTAAAGTCGTGAAATATCATAGTCATGCATCGAGAGTCTACATCATACGCACTCAACATGGATCGACCCCATATACATCTTACAATTCTTATTCCAACCGTCGACTAGTTCTCAAGTGATACCCGACTGGTTGTTCTAACTAATATAACAAATCCTATTACATTAATAAAAGTGCTAATGACCCAGGTTACAATCATGCCCATTCCCACAATAAACTATTTATTCTAACTTAACTCACCCTTAAATTTGTTGTTTCCTAAAAACATTTTGAATTCCGGATTCGACTTGCTCTTCTCCTTTTCTTATTGTGATCTTTTTCGCCTTGTGACTGGATTCTTCACAATTTTGACAAAGATTGGTATGAAATTTCCTAGGGAAAACATGCCTCAAACACTCACTCGTGGCTCATCCCGAGCCACTTCATCTAGAGATTCCTGTCACGTTAAGTTTACTATGAAACTCTTGACAGGTATTCACCACCAAGTTTCGAGTTCTCTTTACACATCTTCTTTTACTTTCTTCATTTGTTTGACAAGTTTAGAACTGATATGTTCAAAAGTTTCAACTCCTATCACTCCCAGTGCCTGTCACACCCGATCATGGACTAGGTGGATAATTCTTGTAACTTGATTTGCTTCAGTATATATATCTACGACATGTTCTATTCGTCTTTGTTGTTGTGTCCACAGTTTGGAAGCCTGATGCTGTAATGTTTTGAAGTCAACAACTTTTCTCATATTCTCGACCGATGATAATTTATTAAATTTATTTATTAGCCCATTCATATTTGCTTCTGCGGTATGAAGATTCTTTGTAACTTGATCCAACTCTGCATCAACCATTAAGGCTTCCCATGACTAAGAAACCTATGCATATGCTTTGGCACAAACTTCCTCGACCTCTTGAATATTTCACACATTTTTAGTTACTACCTTTTTTCATGCTTCCAGTACCTCAGGGGGTGTACTGGGAGTCAGCTTCACTTCTAATTCTGTAATTTGTTGGAATAGGTTGGCAGCTACCTCCCCAAGTTGAATAAATCAGGCCTCTAGGATCATTTAGGTCATAACTCCCTCTTCGGAGAAATAATGGCACGCGAGCACGACAACTTGCTCCAATATTTTCATGTCCTTCTTCCATGTTTGTGATTTCTTCTCTCTCTCATTCACTTTGTTTGTGAGAGATGTGATGGTATTATTTGAAGGTTTGAGCTGTTCAAACAATGAATTCTCTCTTTCCTTCAACTCATATACTGCATGCTATTGAATGTTATGCATGAAATACATAAGAATTACAAAAAAATCACCACTTACATGACCAATGTCTTTGATCATGGTGTTATGCTCTGGCATTCCCAAATCAAGTTCCTTTGGATACACTTGAATATTTATGTGCTGGGGCGTCGATCCTTGGAAGGACCAACTTCTTCCTATGACTCAATTTGGAACGGTTCCCGTGCGACTGGTACTCTAACTTCTTTTATTGAGACACAAAGAGTCTATAGTAAGTCTGTGATGAATCCTACCAAGTCAGTGTTGCTCTCATCAATTTTCTTACAAGTCTCATTGGAAATTTATTCCATTTGATAAAAAATGAGATTTTAATCGTCGTCGATAAGGCCACTGGCTCCAAATGTTTTATTGGCCTTCTGCTTCTTACCAATCTTCTTTGATTCTTCGTATATTTTATTCTTGTCTCCCAGTTCTGGATCTGTCGGGGGTGTGCTATATTCTTCTTTGCTCTCATAGGAGGGTCTTCCCAAAATTTCTTCTCCTTGTTGATATCCTCCCTTATTTCATGACATTACATTCCATCGTGGGTCAATTTTAGCAGAAAGGTTATCACCTACGACAAGTTTTCTCCACTCTTTAGGCCAGTCCCAAACAATTGTCTCAATGCCTTCATCTATTATCCAAAATTCAGTGGCCAACCATTGGTTCTCGGGGTCTAGTCGAGGCCGCAAATAGATGTGGCGATCCTTGGATGAAAATACGATAATATGTTTAAAGTATTGTAACTTCGGAAGATATTCTATTGTAATTTTGTCGTATTCTCCTTCGAAGATGTTATTCCTCCATTTGGAGATGTCCTTGATATAATTGGTCATGTAAAAGTCATGAGGTAAACCCTCCGTTGTAATTTGGGGCAATAGTACCCACAAAAGTAATATATAAAATGTATTTTGAGTCTCCCTAGGTAGGTCAGCCTAATTAGGGAACCTGGCCTACTTCATTAGTTATTTTAGTCACTCAACTAATGAATATAAATAGGCGAGGCACCTCTCTCATTGACACACACCTTACACTCAGGCATTGCACGAGAGAGAGAGAGAGAGAGAGAGAGAGAGAGAGAGAGAGAGAGAGAGAGAGAGANNNCACTATACTTTGTTCGAATTCTATACTGAGGAATTTTTGCGGGGTTTTCTCCCTTGTGGTTTCCCTGAGGAAAATATTTGTGTTCTCTTATATTCTTGTATTTAACTTTCTTTCAGTGATCCTTTTCTTATGGTTATGATGTTATGGTGCTAAATGTTTTATATCTTGTATAAAAATTAAAATTCTAAGATGATACCATATCCACCCTGAAAGAAGTCTTTGTGCAGCCGAAACACTACTACAACTACAATTATTGGAGATTAGGGTTTCATGCTTAGAAATCCTAGAAGGAAAAATATACTCATCTAGTAATTTTAGCTATAACTCAAGTTTGGAGAAGGATAACGAGTTGAAACATTTATAGGACAAAGGTGAAATATTTTTGTACCTTGTGTGAAAGTTTCAGCCTTATTTTCTCTATAATCTAGGATATACGATTCCTCCAATGTAGAGTTCCAACCTCTCTCAGAATTAAACCTCAAACAAGTGACCTAGGGATAATTTCTATATCACATTATATGAAGGTCCAAATTAAATTTCACAATATGTATAGGAAACAAAATTTAGTTTATGTGGTAAACGTTTCAGACCCCGAAGGTGAAACAGTGACATGTGGCAACCCATACGTTTTCTCTATGCTGAAAGATCTTGAAATGAGTTACCTTAGGAAAATTTGCATAAGTCACACTTGGTGAATCAAATTATGCTCTATCCTATGGGGTTGGAAAGGGGATAGACCAAGATACTTTTGGATGAAGTTTCAGACCTTGTGGAGTAGAAAATTCAGACCTATAGCATAAACAAGATTAGTCAATTATGCAGAAGAAACTGGAGAAATACTAGGGCTTCTTGTTCTTGGCACTTACCTCCTCAAATCAGTTGAAAAATTAGGACCACAAAACTCACCCTATGAGGTGTAATTTTCCTTTTTAAATTTTTTACCAAAATGCTCAATTTTCCAATTTTTTCACAATTTTGGCTCTTGACTAGTTTTAGTGTCTTGGTCTCTAAATCAGCCCACTTGCTCCCAAATATTCAGAGGAGTATGAATGATATAATAAATTAATTATTATTTTCATGGATTTATTATTTCCCTACAATCACTTCTATAAGTCTGTACTAAATTCTGAACAAGATAGATGATTTTACTCGCAATTTTGGGCTCAAACACCCCCAAGGTAAGTGGTAGAAATGGCTTCCCAAATGTGCAGAAACCCACTCAAATTATTAAATTAAAGAATTGTATGTGTAGAATACATTATCAGAGACTCATATTCATAACCAATAGACCTTCGATGGCTGTTATTACTTCTTTCAATCAGGTATAAAAAACTAGTTTTGGACCCTTCAGGAAATGAGATGTAGTTTGCTCCAATTGTTATGAAATTCGACCTAATGGCCACAAATTCTCAGTTAATGAAAATTAAACCCATAATATACTTTAATTACAGTCCATTCATTCACAAATAATCAATATTTTATACATCCATTCGAATCCATCAATATTACAAGAGTTTTACAACAAGGTAGTGGGGAAATGGCATTGTTTCTTCATTATTGAGCAATAATACATGATATTTATTGGAATTTTGAACTGATATATTTATGAAATTAAATATAATATAGTTTAAATCATAATACAAAATACTGGAGCAATATAATCTCCCTCAAAGAGATGAATAGCTCACCAAGTGCGCCTCACTCCATAGAGCTGAAATATGGTGAGAAAACTTGAGATGAAAGGAAGAACAAGATGAACTTGATATGTCCATGAGATGCTGTAGCTTGCACCTATTATGACTCCATTTAATCTCCTTGAAACACCTGAGTGGCCTCTCCAAACACCAACTAGGACGGGAATCTTTCACCCTTGAAATTGGCTAAGGCATGAACTAGTCATCCACTAACTCTCTCTCTTCACAATAAAAATTTTCACAAATGATTAAAAGGGAATTATCATGGATGATCCATGAATTTTATAAAAATTATTAGTATTCTAAGTTTCCAAATCCGTCCATAAAACAAATCCAATTCGAATTGGTGTGGCTTCTCATGCTATGCCATGTGGCCTCTCTCTTCACCTTCCCTCTTCTCCCAAATTCGAGTAGGATCCTCTTGGCCTTCTCCAAATCCCATGAGCGCCCTCTAAGATCCTCTATTCAGGCCTAAAATGTCATATATTTCAGATTTCAGCATTCATATTTGAATTGTGCCATAACTTTCATAGAATCTCCATCATTGGTGTCATAGATGTCATAAATGTAAGGGGAATCTAGCCAAGTGTCCATGAAACTCCCATTTGGATCTTCCTCTACCCATGTAAGTTACAATTCATCCCAAATTCCACATATGAAGTATATGTACAAGTATATTAACCTTATAATCCATCCAAAAACATTAGGCTTCCCATAGATTCGAGATTGCAAGAGGAGGATGCCATTTAACATAGGAATTCTAGCTTGAGTGGGCCCCATAGTCTCCATGTGTCTCCATTCTCCATAGCCATTTAATTTTTCACTTGAATTCATTTAAATAAATCCATTAAATAAATATTTATTCCTTCTAATGTCTAAACACCATTTATTAGCTCCCTTATTAACTTCCCAATGTTTCCACCCAACCCAGGGAACTAGTAGGATTGATGGAATTTTCCTGCTATACAATTATTTGAATGGGGACATTAAAATCCTCCCCAACCAATATTTTTAGTATTCAATCAATTTTATATTTGGATTCTACAAAATATTCTCCTCTTCCCATGTGGCATCTTCACTTGGTAGATCCTTCCATTACACCAAGTATTCTTTGATTGTTCTGCTCCTCAAGCTTCTCTCCCTTGTCTTCAAAACCTTTTCCAGAATAAGTGTGAGTTGTCCTTCATCAGCCAAAGGAGAGAGTGTATATTAAATGAAATTTTTGTGACCAATATATTTCTTGAGACAAGAAACATGAAATACATTATGAATTTTACTCCCTTCCGGAAGTTCCAACTCATATGCTACTTCTCCAATTTTCTGGATTACCTTGTAGGGCCCATAGTATCTTGGATATATATTTTCTTCTCCATTCCTTTTGAGAGATGTTTTTTTGTATGGATGCAACCTCAAATACACTAAATCATCAACTTGAAAGGTCCTTTCCTCTCTATGTTTATCTGCATATTGTTTTTGCTGATTTTGGGCAACCTACAAATTGTCTTTTAAAAGCTTTAAAATTTCTTGGCTTTCTTCCACCCAATATTTAGATTCTAGAGCTCTACTATCACCAAATATCATATTATAAAATTTAGGTGAATCATAACCATATAATTATCTAAAATGATACATCCCTATTGACATGTGAAAGGTGTTGTTGTAGCAAAACACACCCAAGTGTAGCTATTTTGTCCAAGATTTTTGTTGTTCTCCCACATAGTTTTGAAGGTACCCTTCCAAGCATTTATTCACCCTATCTATTTTTCCATCAGTTTTGGCATGGTATCTTGTACTTAGAATCAACTGAGTTCCCACCAATCTGAAAAGTTCTTTCCAAAAAGCATTCATGAATCTACCATCTCTATCACTCGCAATGCTCTTGGGGAACCCATGCAATCTGAAGATTTCTTTGAAAAAAAGGTCAGCCACTTGTGAAACACTAAAATAGGATGTAACTGAAAATAAATGAGAAAAATTATTCAATATATCCACTACCACATATATGCAATCCTTGCACAAATATTTGGGCAAACCGGTGATGAAATCCATCGATATACTGCCCCATTTTTGCTCTGGAATGGGCAATGGTTGTAATAAACCAGCTGGTTATGTGGGCTATGATTTTTTTTGCTGACATACCTTACATTCATTCACATACTTCTGAAAATATTCCTTTATCCCCTTCCAATATAACCTTTTCCTTAGTTTCCTATAGGTTTTGAATATCCTCGGATGGCCTGCTAGTGGGAAATCATGTGCTTCCTGCAAAACTTTGTACTTAAGCTCTAAATATTGAACCAAATAAATTATTCCCTTATAGTATATCAGCCCATTCAAAATTCTGTAGTTATCATCTCCCATGATTCCATCTAATACATCACAAACAAACTTAGCTTTGGCATATTCAACTAGTATCATGTCTTTCCAATTTTAGCAATGTCCATGAGAGAAAAAGAAGGTCTTCGAGATAATGCATCTGCTACAATGTTATTCTCTCCTTTCACATATTCAATATCAAAATCATAAGCTTGGATATTTCTCACCCACTTTTTTTGCCTTTCATTAATATCCTTTTGCGTAAGGAAGTGTTTTAGACTATTGTGGTTACTTTTCACCACAAACTTGTTTCCTACCAAGTATTGCTGGAATTCGGGCAAGGCATGCACGATGGCCAACATCTCTTTCTCATATATGGAGTAAATATTTTCATGAGGATTCAAATTTTTTCTGTCAAAGGCTATAGGGTGTTGTCTTTTCTTTATTACAGCCCCTACTCCTTCACCTGAGGCATCACATTCAACAACAAAAGGCTTAGAAAAATCAGGTAATGCAAACAATGGGACGGCTACTCATTACCTCTTTCATTTTTTGGAAGGAATTTTCAATATCATATTTGAAATTCTTGGGATTTATATAAGGTGGTATCTGAATGGGTGAAGTACCCTCCTCAAAAACAATGTTATGCTCAACCCTCCTATCAAGTAGTCTACCATGTGGAAGATCTCTGAAAACTTTTTCTAATTTGTGCAAAAGTGTCTCTATTTCCTTTGGGTGTTTAAAAAATCTGATTTTTGTCTTGGGAGCAGTGATATAACATTCAAAATACCATTATATATCACCATTTCTCAATATAGATATCATACTATTGCAATTTACTTCATGTTTTGGGTAAGTGTGCTGCCCTCTCACAACCCTTAGTACATCTATTGAATCTTGAAATTTCATTTCATGAATTCGAAAATTTACTGAATTACCTCATATAGAATAAAAAAATTTCACTCCCAATACTACATTAGTATCAGCAAAATAAACCACATAAAAACTATCAACAAAAGTATAGTTACCTATGGTGACTTGCAGCTTTGGAACCCATGTGTTACATTGTATTGTGTTGTGACCTGGAATGACAACTGTGAAGCCATCGAATGGTTCACTTGGTATATTTATTTTCTCCACCATATCTACATCAATGAAATTATGTTTAGCTCCTCCATCTACCAAAACTGAAGCTCTTTTTCCCAATACCACACCCTTGCATCGAATAATGTGATAGCGAGGCACTGTTTCAAGTACTGCCATTCTTGCTTTGTCCAGTGAAGGCTGATTTTCTTTTTGTTTTTCTTCTTCAGCTGTTGTCTCATATGCCTCCTATTTATCTGAAATGTGCCCTTATTCATCCATAATCCCTTGATAATCATCATTATCAGAAAATACTTTTATGTATTGAGATTTTCCTTTAGCACATTTATGCCCCGATGTCCATGGTTGGAAGCATGTGAAGCACAATTTTTTCCTTTGAAGTTTATCCCTGTTTTGTCCTCCTTTATTATTCTTTTCATATGTATCTCTTTGCCAAAAATTATTATCAGGTGCATCCTTTTTACAAGGATTTCTTTTAAATATGAAGTTAGGCTTGGGAGGAAATCTTATTCTAGGAAGCACAATTTGAAGATCTCTAGTCAAGCTCATTGCATCATTTAAGTTAGTAGGATTGTGGGATTTGACCAAACCATTTAAGGGATTTGAAAAAAATTCAGTGAAAAGAAATACTAACCTTTCCATATATACATTAGCCACCTTAATTGATAATCTTTGGAATTCCAACATATACTCAATAGGAGTCCCTGCCCGCTTCAATTGTGCTAGTTCTTTGAAAGACCATTCTGGATCTTTTTGCTCAAACCTTTCTAATACCCTGTCAAAAAATTCACCATATGTTTTGTTAGAATATAATCCGTTAGGGATTATTGTAAATAAATAATAAATATGAATATGAATAGATGCATAGGAAGATTAAACGGCTGGTTCTCAACCGCCACATTGTAATGTATAAATATTTGCATTTGGCTATGTAATACATCGAATCAAAAGTTATTAACAACAAGTGGTATCAGAGCCAAGTTCATAACTCCTGCCTGTATGCCTGCCATTCTGTCTGCCTACTACCAGCCTGCTCAGTCAGTCTGCCCCTGCGCGCATTCATTATGTGCGTTTTCTGCTCATACGTTTGATGTATAATGATACCTAACCCTAACGCTCTCTCTTCCTCCATTTTTGTGCTGCGATATTGTGGCGTATACCTAACAAGTGGTATTGTGGCGTATACCTAATAGAGTGACTGCAATCTCCCATTGTATTCCATCTTTCCCTTTAACCTGCGTGATTTTGTTGGCGGGGAGCCGCCTGAGTTTTCTGTCTTTATTTCTTCTGCTACAATCCAGAGTTTCGAGCCGACCAAAAAGTTCTAGATTGGTACTTGTCGATTCGACAGGAATAACACCAGGTCAATTGAATGTATTGTTGGCTGTAATGACCGTGACTGCGAGCTACGAACCCTAATTCCTGCCTGGAGAAGAGACTCACGGCGTGAAGTGTAGATTCAATACCTTCTACAGCGTGAAGGCACTACAACGTGAAGCGTGAATTGTGGGGAAGCGTTGAACCAAGCGATTGTAGTCGAGCTGTGAGCTAGTGAAATCTTGTTGATATTGCTTTCAAATTCCTCGCTGGTTAAGAGCTAAGTCTTTCTAGCAGTATCGTTGCTACCCTTACATTGTTGTGTAATACATTACAATGTGAAGCATAAAGACCATTGCAATCTTTGTAAACCCTAGCTCATGGTTGGAGTGAATACTACGAGATGTGAATCTCTCTCTGCCAGAATGGTGAAATGTGAAACTTCCTGCGTTGAAGCTGAACACTGCTGCGATCTCCTCCATACACTGCTGCGATTGAACACTGCTGCGATTGGTATCTGATATCTGTGGTATTGCTATCTAATATATAATGCGTTGGTATTTGCTGCTTGCTGCGTTGGTATTTGTTTGCTGCTTGAAGGTTGCGATTTTGAATGTTGAAGACTGCGAGTTTTCTGAAGATTCATGCCTCTCTGAATGATGGGCTTGGAGAGAAGACATTAGACAGCTGATGGAGAGTTGAAGACTGCATACATGCTGCATTGAGCTAGCTTCCTACGACTTGAAGACTGCATCATGCATTGGAGATGATGTTTTGGGAATGCACAAACCCTAGACTGATATATTGCGGAAGATTGATATATTATGTTGTGACCGATATGTCATATATTGTGTTGTGATATATGTGATTATATAGACTGCGTTCTCTATTGAAGACTCTTGCTTATCATGCTGTGTGCTGACTGCTATGTACATGCCATTCCTATTGTTTGGAATCCGAGTCCATTAAGCTGTGTTGTGCGTGAAGAGACCGTGGAGTGCGACTCCCCTCTTATCTTCGTGAAAACCAGTGTTGAATACCTATCAGTGCTGATTGATATATAAAGCTTGCTGCCTGCTGCGTGTGCTATGGTCTGGTTGCTGGACGCTGTAAATTTGAATTAAAGTGCATAAAACCCTAGTTTTGTCGTAGTTCCAAACTGATATAATGAATACTGATATAATGCATGCTGCGATTTGAGACTGTGTAATGGATGCTAAGATTTGAGACATTCTTATGTGTGATTGATATCATATATTGAAGACTGCATAATACCTATCAGCATATCACATCTGCGACCAAGTAGAAGAGCTGCCTGAGTGGAGCTGCGTGGAGCTGAATGTGAAGATTGTTGCTGCGATCCAGACAATTGCTACTGATAATTGCTGCTGCTAATCACTTGATTTTGCAGGGTATATAGTTTGGTGCTTGATTTTTGTGCACTTATATCATTTGCACACTAATATATTAGCTTCTGGTGCCTCCACATATTATATAAAAAGGAATGCTGCTGTATATTTCAAGCTCGTGATTGATATATTTTGTATACTAAAGAAGCTTGTGTATGCTCACCTAAAACTTGCATTGTACACCTTGGTAGAGACTGTAGACTTGCAAGGTTATTGTTTTTCTCTTTGTCATATTAAGATCAATATTGTAAATTACACTAATAGTTGTAAAAATGCAATCTATAGCACCTATTGTTGGTGATGTCCTCAATGGCAAGGAAACATATCCAAAATGGTCTAGAAAGATCAAGAAATCAAGCAAGCCTGTTGAAGAATCACTTGACTTTGTTCAGAAAACAAAGAATCGGTTCAAAGACCCTTCCAAGGGAGATTGTAGCAAGAGAGGCAGAGTGGGCAGAATCAACTCCAGAAAAAGATCAAAGTGCAAGCATTGCGGAAAGACTGGGCACACATCAAATCAATGTTGGGCTTCATGGGACTCCATCAAAGACAAGCATAACCAGAAGAAAGATGACCAAGATGCTAGTAAATCTTCTGATTCTTGTATTGTTGCACATTGCAATCTTGGATTTAATGAAATGACTTCTCTTTCATCTTATAAATATTGTTGGCTGCTTGATACTGGTGCAACATCACACATGACATTTAGAAAAGACTGTTTTGAAGAAATGAATGAATCAATAGATGGGATAGTGTACTTTGTAGATAAGTCAAGTATTAAACCAAAGGGAATGGGCACCATTCGACTGAAGATGCCTGGATTCCCTGATTTCTTGTTGAAGAATGTTCTCTATCTT
>LPNX010753217.1:643908-668270 GCA_001517045.1 Pseudotsuga menziesii
ATATCTGTTGTGTATCTTGTGGTGTATGTAGATGATGTTTTGATGACAGGGAACAATGAGAGCTATATATCATCCATAAAGAAATATTTGAAAAATATCTTTGAAATGACAGATATGGGACATCTCCACTATTACTTAGGAATTGAAGTCACTCAACATCCTAAGTACATATTCCTATCTCAGAAAAAAATATGTTGGAGAACTACTAAACAAATTTTGCATGATAGATTGCAATCCTATATCTACTCCAATGGAACAGAAAATGAAGCTCACATCAAGCGAAGGAAAAGAATTTGAAGATGCGACCAAGTATCGACAACTTGTAGGAAGTCTTATCTACCTTACAACAACTAGACTAGATATTTCTTATGTTGTTGGCATACTTTCAAGGTTCATGCATAAACCTTGTGAAGGACACTGGTCAACTGCAAAGAGGGTTCTAAGATACTTGAAGGGGACTCAAGACGTTGGACCCAAGTACTCTAAAGTGGATGAATTCAAACTTATTGGGTACTCAGACTCAGACTTTGATGGCGATAAGGAGACAGGAGTATCAACTTCTGGATACACTATGAGTCTTGGATCAGCAGCTGTTTCATGGAGATCACGCAAACAGTCAGTTCCAGCAGATTCAACAAAAGAAGCAGAATATGCTCGGACTTACGAACACCCCTTCGGATTAAGAGGGGGATTATTAGAATATAATCTGTTAGGGATTATTGTAAATAAATAATAAATATGAATATGAATAGATGCATAGGAAGATGAAACGGCTGGTTCTCAACCGCCACATTGTAATGTATAAATATTTGCATTTGGCTATGTAATACATCAAATCGGGAGTTATTACCAACATGTTTTAACCTGATCATGACCCAAGGTTTTCAGGCCATGGAAACACCATTCATTGGAATCTCCATCCAAGTGCAAAATAGCCATTTTTAAAGCATCTTCTTCCACCATTGGATTCAGCTGAAAATACACATCCATTTTTTGCACCCAAGTGTTAGCAGAACTTTGAGATGAACCATCAAAAGTAGGAAGTGGAATTTTACCTATGGCACATTTCAATTCTTTTTTTTGGTGTAGAGACTTATTGTCCTCCTTGTTTCTGATTTTTTTTTCAATGGTGAAGTACTGCTCAAATGTTATACTTCTCCTACAGTCTTCATCCAATTTAGCCCATTCTTTTGTTATTGTATCAATTTCAAATTGAATGTTAGTCTCTTATTTGGGAATAAGAAATTTAGGTGCAATAGGCCTTGGTGTGCTCTGAAATTCATGGGGTCTATTATGAGGTCCTGTCCATGAGAAAATGTGCTCACCCATTGTCTTCTTTTTTGCTGATTGTGAACTACCACTATCTCCTATTACCCCTTTGCTTCCAATTTGACTGGCCATCAATTCGAATCCTTTTGCTATATGTTTGGTCATGTTTAGCATATTTTGGGTCATTTCCTTTGATATTTATTCAAACAGGGGTTTTATAAGTTTGAGATACTCCATTTTCTCCTTAGTGTAGTCTTCTCCCTCGTGAGCCATAGCTTTAGTCAAAGGTACCTTTTTTTCTTCTAGTTCTTCTTCTACAAGCTGAGAACCTTCCAATTAATATTCTAAGGGTGGTGGGTTATTGATTTGAAACATTTTTAACACCATAAGGTTCCAATACCATGCTCTGATACCACTTGTAATGTCCCTTTTTTAAATTTTTACCAAAATGCCCAATTTTTAAATTTTTTCACAATTTTGGCTCTTGACTAGTTTTAGTGTCTTGGTCTCCAAATCAGCCCAATTGCTCCCAATTATTCAGAGAAGGTGTATGCATGATATAATAAATTAATTATTATTTTCAGTGATTTATTATGGCCCTCCAATCACTTTTTCAAGTCTGTACTAAATTCTGAACAAGATAGATGATTTTACTGACAATTTTGGGCTTAAATCCCCCCTCGGGGTAAGTGGTAGAAATGGCTTCCCAAATGTGCATTAAAACCAATAAAATTATTAAATTGAATCAGGTTATGTGTATAATACATTATCATAGACTAATATGCATAAACAATCTACCTCCCATGGCTTTTATCACTTCTTTCAATCAGATATAAAAACTAGTTTTGGACCCTTGGTGAAATGAGGTGTAGTTTGCTCCAGTTACTATGAAATTCAACCCAATGGCCACAAATTATCAGTTACTGAACATGAAACCCATAATATAATTTAATTAAATCCCATTAATTCATAATTCATAAATATTTTATACATCCATTCGAATCCATCAAGATTACAATAGTTTACAAGAAGGTAGTGGGGAAATGACATTGTTTATTCATTATTGAGCAATAAGACATGAGATTTATTGGAATTTATACATGATAGATTTATGAAATTAAATATAATATAATTTACATCATAATACAAAATACTGGAGCAATAGAATCTCCCTCAAAGAGATGAATATCTCACCAAGTGCGCCTCACTCCATAGAGCTGAAATATGGTGAGAAAACTTGAGATGAAAGGAAGAACAAGCTGAAATTGATATGTCCATGAGCTGTTGTATCTTGCACCTATAAATTATTACTCCATTTAATCTCCTTGAAATACCTGAGTGGCCTCTCCAAACACCAACTAGGATGGGAATCTTTCACCCTCGAAATTGGCTAAGGCATGAATTAGTCATCCACTAGCTCTCTCTCTTCACAATAACAATTTTCAAAAATGATAAAAAGGGCCTTCTCATGGATGATACCTGAATATTATAAACATTATTTGTATTATAAGGTTCCAAATACATCCATAAACCAAAGCCAATTCGAATTGGTGTGGCTTCTCATGCTATGCCATGTGGCCTCTCTCTTCACCTTCAATCTTCTCCCAAATTCGAGTAGGAGCCTCTTGGCCTTCTCCAACTCCCATGAGTTCCATATAAGATTCTATATTCAGTCCTAACATTTTAGATATGTCATATTTCAGAATTCAGATCTGACTTGTGTCATAACTGTCATAGAATCTCCATCATTGGTGTCATAGATGTCATAAATGTAAGGGGAATCTAGCCAAGTGTCCATGAAACTCTCATTTGGCTCTTCCTCTCCCCATGTAAGTTACAATTCATCCAAAATTAAACCTATGAAGTATATGGACAAGTATATTAACCTTATAATCAATACAAAAACATTAGGCTTCCCATAGATTCGAGATTGCAAGAGGAGGATGCCATTTAACATAGGAATTCTAGCTTGAGTGGGCCCCATAGTTTCCATGTGTCTCCATTCTCTATTTTTCACTTGAATTAATTTAATTAAATCCATTAAACAAATATTTATTCCTTCTAATGTCTAAACACCATTTATTATCTCCCTTATTAACTTCCCAATGTTTCCACCCAACCTAGGGAACTAGTAGGATTGATGGAATTTTTCTGCTATGCAATTATTTGAATGGGGAAATTACATGAGGGTGCATATTTATATGTAATAATTTTCTCATTTTGTTGACTTTCAATTTTTGACCTAAAACTACTACCAAGAAAACTAGGGCATCATATATTTTATAGTTGTGTCCACAGTTTTGGGGAAATAAGTATGCTGCTCAACTCGCCTTGAGGAGGCGCATCTTTCTATCCAATCAGATCTAAAAGATACCCAAGTTGAAAAAGTAGGGTTTCTCAATCAAACCCTAGGTCCACTAGAATCTGTCTTCGAGAAGAGCCTTCAAGCAAGCATCAAGTTGAGGAAATCTCACTAGCAAGTTCTATCCTCTATATTTACATTCGAGGTTCTCATTTTTATCATGATGAAAACAAGTACAAATATTGAGGACAGGATTGAAAGAGTTGAGAAATTATAAGCATGGAAGTACAAAGTGATTCTCATACTTGAAGAAGAATGACATGGATAACTATGTCAAAGAAGAAGCTACAGATCCAGAGGGAGATGAAGTCAAAAGAAAAGCATAATAAGATGAGTATTTCCGTCTCCATTGGATATCACACGTATCATCCTTGAAGATTACCAAGGATATGTTCGATGCAATGGACATATCGTACGAATATGACCTTGAGAACTCAACTCAAGGATTCAAAGGTGCAAATGTTAACATTCAACGTTACTTCACAAGGAGATCTCAGCTCAAGGAGAAATTAGAATCCATTGGAGACAATGTCAAAGAATCAGAAGCATAGATTACAACTTTGAATGGTCTTCCAAGTTCAGTCAAGGGATTTGTTCTAGAAGGAATATTACCTATGGAGGAATGCATGTAAGAAGAAGATTGATTAATGGAAAAATAATAAGAAATGAATGAATCCTAGCGACTCATGGCAAGAATAATAAAGAACATTCCCGTAAGCAATGAAAGGACTTCAGAAGAAGGGCATATCACAACTCAAACGTTCAGTTGTGATGAAAAAGGACACTATGCGAAAGAATGTCCAACAAGGAAGAATGGAAGGATGATATGATCAATAAGTACTAGTCGGTCATATAGAATGATGTTTGGATATGAGTTCGAGACATGAATGAAAGTTTTGTAAAGTCTTCCAAGAACATCTATAAGATCAAGTATACAACAAACCGAAGTACCAAAAGATACTAAGCAAGTTTCATGGTTTCTATAAGAAATAAAGAGTCGATTATGGAAAGAGAATTATATAGAGGACACACCTCTTCAATGGTGTATATTACACTATATAGTTGGTGTAATCAAAGTAGACAAATAGATCGAGTAACCTACAAGGTTTAAGACTCTCTACAAAGAACCACCTATGCACAAAAGGATTTGTACAATCTCGGCAGGCACCCATGGGATAGCACATAGAGTTACATGAGGAGCTTGAGGATCAAATAGAGTGACGATGATACTAAAATTTACTACAAGGTTGAATATAGATGCCTACAAAGGATGAGAAGCTCATAGATGGGTGCAAGAGAAAACTTGCAACAAATTTCAAGATGAAGGATCTTGATATCTAGTGACCTTGACAGGTGACATAGATGGATACAAAGAAAATTAGTAGCAGAGGAGGCTACCTGTCACTCAAATGTCCTAATGCAAAGAGTAGAAGATGAATAGGGAGGATGGTGCTCCACCTCAAGGGAGTGAATATGGCATATATTAAATTTCAAGAATCTTGACATGATTCTTGGGATTAGAGGTCCTCAGAATCAGAGGATGAAGTTGAACACATTGGCAAAGACTCGAGCAATTCAAGAATACAAAGATCAAGATGGAGTCTACCAAAAAAACCAAGATAAGTATTTGAATTGTCATTTCCTATATATGTAATTGTTTAGTTATGTACTATTGTAGCTGCAACCTTTTTCCCCAAAAGTTTAAATTTTAGGGCCCTCCTTTTGATTTGCTTCTATTAGATCTAGCCTAGGATTTTTTGGTTTCACTAAAGCTGCCCTGAAGTTCAGATCTTTTTCTTAAAACTTGATCCTTGTCATTTTTATATCAGAATATTAGTTGGATATCCTTTCGATATTGGAATCATAGTCGACTGTCTTTCCAACGTTGCTGAAGTTAAACGGTCTACCCTGTCAGCAATACTTCATACTCCCTAGCCAATACGTTGATTTTTTTTTCTTTTCCTCGTTCATGTTTTGCTGAGCTTAACAGTTAGTGGTCTTGATTTTCAATTAATTTTTATTGTTGTCAGGAGGTTTGTCAAGAATGAACCGGAGTACTAGTCTTTTACGCTGTCGACGTTGCGGGAGGCAGGTGATGAACTTTACGAAAGTTAGTTGTTTCCTCGTTGATGCCTTAGAGTTTATGTGTTCCGATCTCCGACACACGCTACAATGAATAAAGTCTCAAGGATAGTACTTTATGTTTCTGATACTGTAGAGGATGTTCATTATTGGGGTTCCGCACTTAGTGCTTAGAGCTACCAATGATCAATATTTTTAAAAGTCTCACGGGTCTGTAGTTGTTTTTGTGCCCGCTGTTGTGGCTACCATTTGAAATTTTCTTCTGATTGACTTAGGTAGTGACTGTCGATAGGGTTCTGTCCTATCAACATTTTCTGCTAAAGGTTATATATATGAGGGGAGTGTTATTTTATTGTTTATCCATATTTTAACTTGTCGTTTTCTCCAGTCCTTTTCATTTGCATCGATTCACGCACCCAGCTATCCAAACTCGATTCGCTAGCATTGCTACCATGAATATTTTCCATCTCATTGACTACACTGTTGTTTTCCAGGTAGGTGAACCACGGCCTTGTTGTTTTGGTTTTTATTGGTCGATTTGGAACCGTTGGTTTTTCCCCTGGTTAGGTTTTCCATGAGCTAGGTTTGTCCACATAAAGAGATGTTTGTCTTTGTGGTGTGCATGATGTTTTACTTAAGGGTGAAGAGTTTAGCTATTTTCAGTTTTCTTTAGCATAAGAATTTCGAGTCTGCGTGATTGTTTGAGCCGTTATGGATGCTTTTACTCCAGTGCGAAATATTAGGGAATGGTGCAAACAAGCGTTTCACTGTCTACACCACCCATTCTTTTGGTTGTCCATAGCCACCCAGGGGGTGTTAAACCTTTTCTTGCACTTACCTTTTTTCTTGGGACTGTGGAGGTTTTCCATTTTTGGTCGGGTTAGGGTTTTTTCGACAGGAAGAGCGCTGCACAAGGTCTAATACTTTTGAGTTTGGTTTTGAAGACTAGCATTAGGAATAGTTTGATACGGTTCCGGTGCAGATAAAGGATTTTTTTCAACGTTGTGAAGTTGACTTAGGAAGTTTTAGGACACAACCTGCAGGATTTTTTCTTTCGCCTTGTTAATTCTTTCATGCATTGAATACTGTGTGTAGTTTATTTTTTCAGAATGTTAATGGAGGAGGTAAACAAATTGATATAGTTTCTTGTTTATTGTTAAAACACTTGATAATAGCTCAATGGGTCTAAGAACATGCTGTGATTGTGACAGGGTGATTGTTGTAATGAAAACATGTCGAAGAGACAAAAGAAAAAGGCTCCTATGGTTGAAGGAGAACCTGAAGTTGAGATCATCACCAAGGTTGAGTATATATATGAAGATACCAAAGCTTCCACTGAGGTTGAACCGAACTACAAGTGGGGAGAGATCTACAGGATGATTTCCAACTAGAACGTACTTGATGCGGGTTTCGAGGAGCTAACCATTTATGCCAATATTGAGAAATCAGCTCTCATGAAAGTAGCCACAAGACCCGAGTTGTTCCCTTGTTCAGAGGTGATAGGATGGATTTTTCCTAGGGTAGATGTAACCACAATGATTCTGGAGAATACTTCTAAGAAGGGTTATGCTGAATATATCCCTGCATACGTCTCTATGGATTATCATCTACCTTCGACCCAGGTTTACTTGACATAAAGCTGGTCAAAAGAGACAGCTATGGATTTGGTAGAGACAGTTAAAAGAATGATGATACCGGGAAAAAACTTCTGAACTAGACCTTCTGAAGAGTATGATACCTCTACTCTCCGTACTCCCTATAGGTTCATTGCACTGATGTTAAATATGATTTTTGGTAGAGCTCACAGGAAGAGATTCAAGATAGGGTGGATACTAATTATCTTCTATGTGGCTACTCAAGGAACCATTTTTAATTGGTCAAACATAGTGTCAAATAGCCTCTCAACATGCATATCAGTAGCCTTAGGAGGGGTATCACAAAAGAAATCAGAGTTCTATATGAGCTCTATCTTGATTGACTGTATACTTTGCACTCAGTCTTTTCCAGCTTTGAGATGTAACTGGGAGAGGGACAGAACCCTAGTGTACATAGCATATAAATTTTTATGGGCCCATAAATATCATAACTATTACAGAGAAATATACGATCACTTTATCATGCCCTTATATACACTCATTTTCCTGACTGAATGAAATTGCATGTCTGAGGAAGCATTCAAGGTCATTGAGGAATTCAGAGATTACTATTTGACCGAGGATGTGTTGTATATAAGAATGTATGGTGTTTCTAGAGCCCCTTCCCTACTCCCTAAGTATGCCACTGACTATGTACTACACAAAGAGGAATTTAGGCAGGTGTATATTGATGGTGTAGGAAATTTCCTGTTTGAGCATAAAAAGGAAACATATCCTGCTATGTCTTTCCTGCTTGGAAGCTACAAGTTTTCAAGAGTAAAATAGGCTACAGACTTTGTTCAGGAGCTGGAGCAATTTCATTTTGGCAAAATGAATTTTCACAGGAATGAATCCCAAAATAAAGTAGCATATTACTGCAAGGAAGCGGGAATTAATTTTGAATATACTGATTTTTGGGATAAGGACGAGGCAACATTCAGAAGTGCAAAGAACATAACTGCCCTTAAAAAGAGGTTTAAACAGAAAATAACTACTATGGGTGGAAAGGGAAAAAATTCGGAGAATACGAAGACATTGGAAGAAGAAGAGGCAAAAAAGAGAGAAGCAGATGCTAGAAGGCTAGCACAGGAAGCAGAGAGCTGGTTGAAAAATGAAGAAGAAGAAAAAAAGTGAGATGCAAAGGAAGCAGCAAGGAAGGAAGAGGAGGAGAGAAAGAGAAAATAAGAAGTGGAAATCAAGAAAAATCAGGAAGAAAGTGAAGGTTTGAGATTAACAGGATCTCAAAAGGACCAACAAACTACAGAGCAGGTAGATACACACGGAGGGCAAGATCAAATAGATCAAGGACACAGACAATATAATCCTGATCCCCCGGAGCCTGCTGCATCTTCTGGCAGTATAGTGGGACAAGCTTCATTTTCTGGGATAGAATTGATCCCTTTCATTCCTACAAAAGGGGAGGAAGTTCCTAACTTTAGTACTATTTTTCTATGATAAGGAGACGAAAATAATTGTAAAAAGAAGAAAAGGGTCGAAACTGGAGGACAGTTAGGAAAGATGATAACAGATAAAACATTGTTGCATGGAACAAATACAGATCCAAGATTGATAGCAAGAGTTGGGGTGGCATTAACCCAAGCAATGGAAGATAACGTGGACAGGCTTATGATAGACCTAGAGAAGTCAAGAAAGAATGCAACACAATTGAAAGAAACTTTGAAGAAGGAAAGGGACGAAGGTAAAAAGCTAAAAAGGAAGTATGAAGACATGATGAATGAAGTTAAGACTTCAAGAATAGAATTCTAGACTTTGCAGGAAGATAAGAATGATTTAGAAATATCCGCAGAGAAAAAGGAAAAGAATGCTCAGGATAGCTTAGCTGAATTACAAAAGCTATAACTAGAACATCAAATGTTGAAAACTGAGAGAGATGATCTTCAAGTATCCTATGAGAATCTAAGTGCAGAGAAGGACAGGTTGTAAAGCAAGGTTGCTGATTTATAAGCAAGGAAGTCTACCACATAGGAAAGAGAGAAGCAATATCAAATGCAGGTGGCAACCTTAGAAGAGCAAAACGCTTCATTGACAGCATCACTGAAAGATGCTATGGAACAAAAGACATATTTTCAACCTTTGAAAGAACACGTTCTAAATCAAAGAAGGAAGATTCACAAATTACAGATATGCATTGAGGACGAAAGGTGTAAAATTTTACAAATAGACGCTAGATTAGAGGAAATTTTGGACACTACTTCATATTTTTTGGACAGATCTCAGGATATTTTGGAGATTCTAACAGGAAGAATGATCTAGGAAGAAACAAATAAGGAATCTCCTACGGAGTTAGCAGTTAAGGATCAACAAATTTTAAAATAGGAGTATGATTTATTGGAATTTGCAATTAATGTAGTGGAAGAGTTCAAGAAAATCGTGAAGAAAACAAAGGGAGCATGTGCCGAATACTGTAGGAGAGTGCTTGCTACATACAATAGATGCCAGAATTCTGTGAAGAAAATATTGGATGTGATACCAGAACATGAATTATTTATAGAACATCTACAGAATAGGTATCAGGAAGATGAGCAAGAGATTTGACATGTCAAGGACCTAGATGAATGGATCTTGAAGAATGAAGTGGTACATGCAGCAGTACGTATACATCTACTAGAAGATCAGATGCGCCTGAGTCCTGCCAGGATAGAAGGGGTAAAGAACCAAGCTACTAAATATGAGATTAATATCCAATTTCTTGAGCCTTCCGGATTTGAAGGCATAGCAGCAGAGGCCCATGCATGGATGAAGTTCATCAACAACCAAGCTGGCCCTTCTTCATAAAGTGTTTTGAAAATTTTGATTTAAAATGTAACATATTGTATTAATTATGTGCACATGCTACGAGACAAAACTTTGGAAATGAAAGGTTGGGGAAGCTCAAAAGTCGTTGAGGGGCAGCCCAAAGTTTTTTTTTTTGTATAAATATAGGAGAGTTTAGATGTAGAAGGGACATTTCCTAGACCATTTTTTAGAGTGTATTGTAAGAAGAACTATTTCCTTTTACAATAGAGAGTCACATGTTTCTGCTGGAGAAATTTATGTGGAATGTTTCAAATGTTTTACTATGGACCAGTTGAATGTGAACTATTTCATTTTCAGCTTATTTCCATTAACTATGAGATCGTTCTAACTCATTGAATTTCTTTCATGTTATGAATGTACTCTGGTTTATTATGTGAAATTTCCACTTTGAGTAATGAAGGTTGTAATTAACAATAAGCTATCTTGTTGTTTATATTCCTATTGATGTTCATGTGTTCTGCAACAATTAACAACTATCTGTGATATTTCCTAATGCGTGCACTGAAATACATTACTCACCATTAATGATAGTTTTTCTCCCTAGGGATAGGTTAATAAGTCTTAGTTAGTTTCTTGTTGTTTTTTATTTAGATGCGAGAGAGGAAAGATGAGAGGTAAGAACCTGTGCATCACATTGTGACCCTCCTCGTTATTTCTATCCTTTTCATTTTAGTTAGGCACTTGCACATCATACCTTAAACACCAAAAACTAAAAATATACACGGTGGACCGGGCCGTAACCGGTAAAACATTTTAATTGTTACTTGACCTATGGTAGCCGCACCGTAAACTAGATGGATTCCCCATACCAAACAGTAATGTGCTAATTGGGAACGTTTATTGGGGAGAATCCCTAACTGTTGTTACCTGCAATTTTCCAGGCCTCAACATGTACATAGATATGTTCTTATATTTAGGAAGTGTATTATGCATGTTAGATTGTTTTGCATTAATGAATAGTTTACTGCTAATATGCATATGATGGGTAAGTGGCTCATCGTGTTGTACATCATTCCATTGCTACTGATCTAGAATGAAACCTTTTTGCTAACATAATGTCTTGGTAGAGATGGAAAAAATCTAGAAAGTTACCATATGTATATGAGATATGGATGAATGTTGTATTAGCTGAAATAGTTGCATAATTATATAACACATATCTTTATGCATAAGAATTTGTCATTATGAATATGTTATTGAATGTTTCTAATCATACAAATTTATTTGACTTGTAGGAAGGATTGTATCAAATCATATACAAGATAAGAAATTATGAAGTTACAGATGTACGATGCAGTTGAAAATGAAAAAAAGAAGAATGATAAAGAACAAGGTGAAGAAGGGAGTTGTAAATATAAAGTATGTTCCTATAGAGGAAGATGTGGCAAATGTGTTGACTAAGCCTCCATCTCGTGTAAATATTGAACACTTTAGAGAAAATCTTGGTGTAGTCTAAAAAGACCTCCCAGGAAAGAGGGAGTGACTAAATAAGATATATGAGTTCGACATGGTACAACAAGATTTCCAACTTCCCAATGGACTAAGGCTTTACCAAGTGTAAAGAGGGTTCCAATATTTAATTTAAGGTTGAATGCAGAATAATAGTATATATCGATGACCTGATAGGAGAGAATAAAATCATTATAGATGAAAAGAGGAAGTGATAGAAAGAGCACCTCAGGATGATGTTTCATTTTGGGATCAATTGTTATCTCATGGCTTGGTGTGGTTCGAAAGGACCTTCCTCGAAAGGGGGAGCGATGATGACGATGTTTTAGTGGGATTGTATCATCCATGGAAAGTAGTCCTAAAGTGATCCGTAGACTTTTGTCTCCATGATGTGGTGGGATTGTATCATCCATGGACATTAGTCGTAAAGTGATCCACAAAATTTTGTCTTCGTGATGTGAATGGGATTGTATCATCCCTGGACATTAGTCCTAAAGTGATCCACAAAATTTTGTCTCCGTGATGTGGTGGTATTGTATCATTCCTGGACATTAGTCCTAAAGTGATCCAAAAAATTTGTCTCCGTGATATGGATTGGATTGTATCATCCCTGGACATTAGTCCTAAAGTCATCCTCGTACTTTTGTCTTAGTGACGTGGTTAGGAATGCATCATCCTTGGACCTATGTCCTAAAGTGAGAGTGATTGATCATCCAGTAATTGGATCATGTGTGTTTCAGGTTCAATATTTTCATACTAATGTTGATATGGCGTGTTCAGTATTTTCATACTGATGTTGATGTGGAAAGTTGAGTATTTTCATATTGACATGATGTGGCAAGTCTAGTATTTTCACACTGATATGATGTAGAAAGTTGAGTATTTTCATACCGATGTTGATGTGGTAGGTTTAGTATTTTTCATACTGATATGATGTGGCAAGTTCAGTATTTTCATTATCATGATATGGCAGGTTTAGTATTTCTATATTGATGAAGATGAGGTAGCTTCAGTATTTCTATACTGATATTGATGATGATGTTGCTTCAACATTTTTATGATGCTGATGATGTGGTTGTGGTCCCAAGACCTTGTGTTGATGATGCTGATGTGATTGTGGTCCCAACACCCTGTGATGATAATGTTGACGTGGTTGAAGTCATAAAACTTTGTGTTGTTGATGATGATGTTGTTTCAACATTTTTATTTTGATGATGTTCCAACATCTCTATGCTAATAATGCATATGATGATATAACATTTATTGATGATGTTTCTCTATCACTAGCATGCTAATGATGTTGTTGTTGTTTCAATATTTACATACTGATGAAGCAGATGATGATATTTCATTATTTACATATTGATGATGTATATGATGATGTTTTAGTATTTACATATTGATGATGCAGATGATGATGTTTCGGTATTTACATATTGATGATGTAGATGATGATGTTTCAGTATTTACATATCGATGTTACAGATGATGTTTTGGTGTGCACATCCTCACATTGAAGAAGAATATTCAGTATTCACATACCGATGTTACAAAAGAAGGTTCATTATTTAGTATTCACATATTGATATGGCAGAAGATGATTCAGTACCCACATACTGATATCACAAGAATATGATTCATTATCCACATACTGATGTAGCTGAAGATGATTCAGTATCCACATACTGATGTTGCAGAAGATGATCTAGTACTCATAGAATATTATTCAGTATCCACATACTGATGTTGCATAAAATGATCCAATACTAATAAATGATTCAATATTTACATACTGAGGTTGCAGAATATTATCCAGTACTCATAGATGTTTCGGCATTTACATACTGAGGTTGCAGAAGATGATCCAGTATTCTCATACTGATATTGATGATGAAGATGCATGATGTTGTTCCAAAAATTCCTATGACATGTAGAGATTCATCATTCATTTGTATAGGTGTGATGATGGCTTTGTTTTTATGTAGAATACCTTCCTAGTTAACGGAGAGTGTTAAAGTATTATAACTTCGGAAGACATTTTATTGTACTTTTGTTGTATTCTCCTTTGGAGATGTTATTCCTCCATTTAGAGATGTCCTTGATGTAATTGGTAATGTAAAAGACATGAGGTAAACCCTCCATTGTAAGTCGAGGCAATAATACCCACAAAAGTAATATATAAAATGTATTTTGAGTCTCCCTAGGTAGGTAGGTCGGCCCTAATTAGGGAACCTAGACAACCTAGTTAGTTATTTGAGTCACTCGCCTAATGAATATAAATAGGTGAGGCACCTCTCTCATTTACACACACCTTACACTCAAGCATTGCGCAAGATATATATATATATATATATATATATATATAGAGAGAGAGAGAGAGAGAGAGAGAGAGAGTCTATTGTTGAAGATGAGAAACTATTCTTGTTGTTGGGGGTTTTACACTATACTTGGTCGAATTATATATTGAGGAAGTTTTGTGGGCTTTCCTCCCTTGTGGTTTCCCCTAGGAAAATATTTGTGTTCTCTTATATTGTTGTACTTATATTTAGTTCAGTGATCCTTTGCTTATGGTTATGATGTTACGATGCTAAATGTTTTAGATCTTATATAACCATTGAAAATATAACAAATATTGTGGAACCGCTGGACAGTCTCCGCAGCAATACTTGCTTGGTCCCCAATATGATGCCTCGATGCATTAACACACAAGTAGAACTAAATGTTACCATCCTTCTATCGGTGTGGGTTATCCTTTTCATACCAGAGGTTTTGGTATCACACCCCTCGACATGGCATATAGACGTCCACCTCTTGGTAGTTCGGCAGCTCGGCCCATGCGACAAATGATATCGAAATTAACAACCATGAATAGGTAAAGGGATTACATTTATCTTGAGTATCGGGTGCATATTCTAACAACTGATTCAATAGGTAGGTAAACCAGTTCATATGGACACCCTAAACACACAATTTTGAAGCAACAATGGTTCCATTAGTACACTAGTTTGGTCTCATCTTCCTGAGCATGTTGCTCAGTAATACTTTTGTTGGGAACCAAACAACAATGTCATTGATAGAGGCAATGGAGAAGCCACTCTTATCTCTATTTAGTTCATATTTATCCTTCATCTAGTTTTCTAGGACCAGGTCCTGTTCCTTTTTGGAAAAGAATGGCGATGGGTTGACCCCTACAAGAGGAATTTCAATGATTGAAGCCATCAGTTTGATGTCCACCGAAATTCATTGATCCAACCAGAGGAATTCTCCATGAAAGCAAACCAACAATTGTGTCATCATCACCAAACAAACTACGCTTCAACTTTTATTTATAAATGGAACCTTTTCGACCACCTTCTTCCATGTCATCCTCATCAAAGAATCTTGTTTTTCTTGTCAACGTCAACAATCCTTCCATCTTTCCCTAGATGCTTAAATTTATTGCTACCATATTAAGGATTGTGGAAGCCAATCACATTAGCCTCCTACAACAACTCATAATCATATTCATCAAGTTCCTAATTTTCTCCTATGTCCATTTTTCTTTGGCTTCATTTGTTTTCACTCAGGTCATGTACCGTGACATGGCGAGTTCAAGAAACTTCTGCATATTATGGTCTAAGAAACCCATATTCTTCAGATTTGATAGTGTTTAAATTATTGTGCAATTTATCTATAGGAAATGAGTGCAATTGAGTTGTATAATTGAACAGTTGAATGGAATGAAAATTGTACACTGAACAAGACAAATTTCACAGGAAATGGATAAGTATTACTCAGTAAATTACAACAATAATGTTCATTAATTACAACAGTATACAATAGTGTTACATAATGGAGAATTCAAATCATGTGGATAAGAATCGAATCTACCAAATTAATCCTGACTAACTGTCTAACTAGAAGTGTCGAAATCACTATGATAGACCACTAGTCTAACTCAACATGTCTAATTCAGTTTGACAATAAGTTAAACTAGTTAAACCAGTTAAACTAACAAGGTAGGTGAACAAAGGTACCACTTCCCCATGCAACCATGCATAACTGGCGCTAGATTGAATGAGTGTGATCTAACTGAATGTAATTGAAGATAAACTTAACATAACTACCTACCAACTACAACCAACTGATGTAGTTTGGTGGTGGCACCTTGAGTGGCTCCTAAAGTGTAGGGATTGGCATCTGTGGCACCCAGATGGCACATTGATAGCACCAATGGGGCACTGTAATAACCCAAAAATTCTTTAAAAAAATAAAAAAATTTAAAGTGACATAAAATGTCTAAAGTTGCAGATAAGTAACTGCTAATGGTTAGCGGAAAATGAAACAGTTTATAAAAGAACATGGGATTGCTTCTTTAAAATAAACTGTAAACTAATGGATGTAATCTTAAACACCTGTGTTAGTACTATTAATTAATTATCAGCTTTAGTTCTATCAGAGTTAGAAAAGGACTTGCATTTTGCTGCTACTAGATATATTGATGATTAAATTTTGTCAAGTAGGTAAGAATTCTTGTATGAGATCAGGGCTTACTCAGCGTTCTACTAACTCAATTGGAATGATGGTTCCTTACAGGTTTAGCAGGTAAGCGTAAGATCCAGTAGGTGTTATTTAAAATTACGTCGAGAACTACTTCCCTAGCATGATTAAGATGCTAGTTTTAGAAAAGGTTTAAATATGCTTCTTGTCTTCAAGGAGGTAATGTCAATTCTTTTTCCGTTGTTATAAATCCATAGTTGTATTCATAACTAACACCATAATGAATTTCTATCAAAAACATAAACAATGATTTAAATTGCAAGAGCAAGTACTTACCAAATTTCCTTCAATCATATGAAGATTATTCTCTAAAAATCTAAAGAATACGGTTTGGTTTTCTTGTGTTTACAGTACTGGTTATTTATAAATACCCATAGAGAGAAGAGAGCTCATGGTTTTGGGCTTAAGTTCACTTCAAACTGTTTAGTGATATCGCAGCTATTCTCACTTCAATACTCAATAGATGTCCTTCTCTTAAAGCATGATCAAGATACCTATGTTTTTCAATTATAATTTTAACAATGGGTTGTTTGAATTTTAACAAGAATTCTCCATCATTGTTAGTCTTCAGTTTCTCAAACACTCCTTCATCAAAACAGCATAAAGGCTATCTTTTCAAAAGTTCAAGGCTTTTCTTTTTACTATGGTCATAAATTATAATATAACCATCTCATAACACTTTTACTATTTCTAATATTACACCATCTATTCGACTTGTTTGAAAGCATGAAGATCTTCTAGGATAACAATAGTATCCAAGTTATAACCTAAGGTAGAATACCTACAAATCAAACCACTATGATGAAATCATATGACATAGTTTTGAAATGATCGTTGTAAATTGTTTGATGTAGCGCTGGCTATAGGTTTCAACCCACGCTTGGAGAAATATTTGGAAGGACACGTGGATATGTTACATCCACTCGAGGGTTGACTTAAAACCTTGAAACCCTACTCATTTTCTTTGTGTAGCGAGAGTTCCTCCTTCGTGTTGGTCGAGCTGAGAGCTCGTGACCATAAGAGGCCTGTAACCACCTTCAAACATTTGGCATTGCACCTGCAACTTCTATGTTGTGACTGATGGAAGAATTCGTTAATGGTTTTGGTCTCTTTAAGTGTTGAAAAGTTACAGTGAGAGTGTGTATTGGCTTTTCTTTGTGGCTCGAAGGTTGTGCTTGCCTTTAACCTACAACTGTACACTTCAAAGCTTCTGCCTTTGTCTGGTTGAATCGATTTATTTGTGTTTCCTTCGTAAAGGTGACTTCACGTCTTCTTGCCTTTCGACATGGTGCCAAATGTGACCTGGTGTGGCCATCTCCCCTTAGCTTCAACTCCAAGTTTCAACAGGTAAATACTTACCCTTAACTCAGGTTTAAATTTGTTTTCTTATAAGGGCTTTTACAAAATTTAACCAAGCAAAGGATTTACAGTGGCTCGGTTTAGAATTTGTAGGTTCTTGCTCTCGATTCCAGCTCTGTAGGTGAAAGCGAGCTCACCCTTCAGCTTTACATGAGCATACAGATGGTAATCCCCGGTTTCAATGAAGGTTTCTTCCTGCATATAGTTGTGGTTGTTGGAAGTTGGTTCTTGTGGTTGAAATGGCACGGTCTCGGTTATCTATTAGCTTAAGTTTCCAAGCTTGTTTGTTATTTGTAAAATTTTTAGAAACCCTTAAAGGGTACTTCGTGCAGGGGTGAATAAGGCTCTAGAAGCCATGATGGAAATTGGTTTTAAATTTTGTGTTTTCAGCCTTACGGCTTGAGCAATGTAATTTATTCCCTTTTAAAACAAAAGAGCTCAGCTCCTAACTCAATGAGGATGTCGACCTATGTCTAGTTTATTTTAGTTTTTACAATAGATTCTGGAAGTGAGACAAAACTGTGAAACAGTCGGGATTTGTAAATGATTTAAGGTTTTTACCTGTCAGTAAAAAAATGGTTACTATTTGATATATATATATATTTTGCATAGTTTAGTTTTTTTTACAGGCCTAAGCCTCGACCTTCAGTTCTAAAGGCTATAAGCCATATCTTCTTAATTGATTCTGTTTTTAATAAGTTGTTTATTTAACATTTTAAATTATTACCCTGTATTTATAAAGGTTTCCAGTGCACAGTTTATGGAAAATTTATTGTATTTAAGTGTAATATTTTACTCTGTTTTCTATTTAAAAGAGTGAATTATTAAGTGTACCCTACAATTCGGAATGAATAAATTTTTTTACAAGGAAAGAATCAGAGCTCTGTTTTATTATTTTCTTTTAATAAATTTTACAGCTGTTTGATTTTTAATTCTTATAAAAGAAGGATTAGGTTTTATTGCTACATACTTGAGATTAGGATATGTTTATTTTTCAAAACCTAGGTATTTGTATTAAAGTTACTATAGAGACTCCTGTATTAGATCAGAGACACATAGTGTCTAAAAATAAAATGTTATTAAAATGTTTTGAAAATAAAAATATCTTAACCTAACCCTAGATAAAGGTTTGTTTACTATACCTATACTTATTTACTAAACTGTAAGTTTTTATGTGTTGTAAATAAAACTAGTATAAGAAAAATAATTCTATAAGTAATATGATTACTAAATGTTTTTACATACCTATCTTTTAGTTCTTATCTAAAGTAAATACATTTAATGCAAACATTATTTACTACTTCTTTACAGAATAAATCATAAACAAAACTAGTGCAGAGTGTAGTTACATTTTTCATTCAAGTGAAAAGAATCATC
The DNA here is from genome assembly GCA_001517045.1 of Pseudotsuga menziesii. Taxonomy (NCBI): domain Eukaryota; kingdom Viridiplantae; phylum Streptophyta; class Pinopsida; order Pinales; family Pinaceae; genus Pseudotsuga; species Pseudotsuga menziesii. Next base: position 662,797 of record LPNX010753217.1, read on the forward strand.
ATATTTACCTAAACACCCAACTGTACTAGAGTACTACCTGAGCCAAGCGTGGAAAAATACAGTATGGAATTCTAATTCTATCTATTTCTCATTTTACATATTTATTACTATTTCTAACATAATCTACAAATTACCAAGTCTAACATTACACAGTTACTCCTTTCTTCATAAACCCTAATTAAATACTAACATGCCTGTATTTAAAAACTAGTAAACATTTTACTGAGGACGGTAAATAAATATAATAACATAACAAAAAATAGAACTTGTCAATGATAAGATGACAACAGCTTAAGGAGGATGTTCCTCCCTACCAATCTCCTGGAGAACGCTCAAACAATTCTTCCTCAGGACCCTCGAGCTTGTTCCTGGTCCTCTTGGCAGAGTACTAGGTAGAGAATATAACATTAAGACCTTTTGTCACCTGATTGGTCCAATTACCTCAGTAACTAAAATCTACTCACAACAGTAAGAACTTCATCCTAATAGCTGCAATAAGTTCAGTATCGGCAGTTAACCCCTCAAACTCACTTCAGTAATCCCCTCCATTGAATTTCTCTTGAGTAAATTCATTCACCCTAAATGATCACCTCTTAAAATGAGTAGTCTCAGCTGTCTTCAATGGGAAATTTTATAGAGATGCCTAGGTCTTCTGGGTCAGTTTTCATTTAATGAGCCACCTGCTCCAATTCCACTTTCTTGGGGAATCATGACCACAAATATACGAAAGTTTCCACCTGCAACAGTTGAAAGTAGTTTGAGGATGCTGCCACTTGTTAGTGTACTCTCCACCCAGTCTCCTCCACCAATTGATCAGTAAACACTCTTTTAACAGCTTCCCTAAGCTGTTGTCTCATCATTTATTTATTTATAAATAAAATAATATGAATTACATTAATTATTCTTGACCCCACTGGGTCATCAATTACAAACTTAGCATAAAATATAACACAATGTTCCTCAAATAACATTAATTTTTTTTGAAAATTGGGGCATGTGACAGGCACACTGGTGGCACCAATGGCACCAGTGGAACCAAAATCATGGTGGCACCAAACTCTAGAAAATGAATCCTAAGTTAGGCATATGATCTAATAGACTATATTTGGACAAGGGAGGATTATAAATCCTAACACCCTCCCTTAATCCTAACTTGGAAAATTGTGGGCCATGGAAACAAGGACAAAAGTCACCCATTAAAATATTAAAGAATTAAAATTCTTCTTAATAAATCGAGGAAATAGGGGAAAGCCTCATGGGAACCCACCCCCCCCTCAAAATAAGAAGGAACATGAAATACAAGCTATTCTTAGGAGAAAAATCTTCCTCATTGGGAAATAACTTGCAAAAACTCTGCCGCAATTTGTAACACTATGCATCAATATGGTTCATCTATGCAACAACATCCTTAAGTTGTGCACTTGAACGTATCCAAACTAATTATTATGTCTGGAGGAATTTTCCTCTTTGGAAAAAGAATAAAATGCTCAACTGAATCAGGAACATAGACAACTATAAGATGAAAAGTGGACCAATGTAGAGAAACTGAAATCAACTGATGAGAGAGAAAAAGTGCTTGATAATTAGAACCATGTGAGGAAAAACCAAGAAAATGATATATGGAAGCCTTGAACATTAAAACATGTGAGGTAAATTCAGATCCAAGTTTTAGGAGCAAGTGTCCAGGCGAATGGAGAATGTCTCCATCTTCACTAGTTCTACGAGGAGATGAGCGTGATAAAATAGAAAGGTAGAGAAGCCTGGGAATGTGGAGAGGGAATGATTGCACTCCATAATATGATATAGATTCAAAAATAACTAATGATCCACAAAATATAATATCAACAAACTCATGAGAGAAAACTGACATCAAATCCTCAACAACAATTTTGAAAGAGACTTGCGGTACTTGATTTTTCACACCAAAATTGATGAGAACAACTACAAGCAAGACTAGAGGCTATTAAGAATTAAAAATAAAACCAAATAATGTATTATAATATCCAAATAAGGTCATATCATATCCAATAGTATGGAACAAAGGATCCAATTTCCCCACCGAAATGGTAGATGCACAATGTTCTGCTTCTTCAACAAAATTTTGAGTATTGGTGCATGCAATCATGTAGGAATTTGCTGGAAGCTATAGATAAAGGAGAGTGAATGGATCACTCCTAAAATATGATATTTATTCCAAAACATCCAAATTATTACTTTTCTGTACACCAGCAACAACATTAGAAATAGAGAAATCAAATTCCTCTTCATTTTCTAAAACAATTACTGGCAAACTTTGCACAGAATTTAAAATAAAAGAATCACTGGAGAATTTTTGCATAGAATGGAAGGAGAGTTTTTAATCAATAACATATATTCAAATGTATTATTCTAGATCATCTATATGAGAATATGAGATATCAAATATATCATAAACTTCAGGAGCAACAAGAGAAGGAGTCACTACAACGAGACTTTCTTGAATTCGAATTGACTGTGTTGAAGGTTCTGCTTCTTCTTCATCTTGAACAACTTGCTTTGTTGCATAAGAGAGCACATTGAGTGCATTATTGAACTCATAATGCTGGATTTTAATAGAACCTATCCCAACAGATGGTATTTCTATGTCACATCCCATATTAGTGCTAGGTCCTCCTAATAGAGTGAGAGTGGCGAAGGATTCCCCGGAGGAAACCATGTTGTTGGATGCTCCAGAAACTATCAAGTAAGCCTTCGATAGAGTAAGGCCTGATTTAAAATAAAGGAACTTCTCATATTATTTAGTCTACTCCCCAGCATCAGACATCTCCGCAACTTCTGGAAGGGAAATATTGTTTTGATCAAGGAGTGTTGTCAACTAGTTGAGGGTCTTATTCATACACTAGATTTCTAGATGAAAGCCTCTCAGACAGTATGGAAATCTAGTCTTTTCTTTTCTGGAACCTGAGGCTCCTTCGGAATATTTCTGATTCTCTTTTGGCTTCGAATCAGAGGCTTTAGGATCCTTCCCCTTGTGCTTCCCTCTCACTTTCGCATTGTTTTAGTTTGAAATCAAAAGATATTGATTCTTGGAGGTTTGTAACACTCCCATTCGAATCAACTTATCCTGCTCCTGTATTAAGGACTCATCAAACAAATATAGAGAAGGAATCTTCCAATTGGGGATGGAATCTCTTCTAGAATGGAAGTTAGAGACAAAGATAGAGTAATCATAACCAAGTATGCTGAGCATTGATAGCACAAGCCGCTCATATTTCCTCTATATTCCGCATTACTTACAATGTAGTGCTAGAGACTTGAATGTTGTGAAAAACTATTGTATAGTTTCGAAACTGTTGGGTTGCAATGAAACTATCTCATTCTCTAGTATGTGCCCTCGAAGCGCATCTTGATTTCCAAACAAGAGTTCAAGCTTCTCTCAATATTATTTTGGAGTCTCTGATCCCTCAAGATGAAAGATAAGATACTGGGAGATGTGAGTGCATATGAAGCTAAAGGCTTCATCCAACCAATTCAAGAACTTATTTTTATTAGTAGAGTGATGAGGCTCTGTCTCTCTTCCCATAGTCATCCTAAATAGGCCCATCTTGCGCAAGGAGACCTGCATATCTTCCCTCAAATCAATATAGTTGAAGGGTGTAAGGATCAGAGTTACAAAAGAGGTAGAGTCTATCAATTTTCCTTTTGAACAGTCAATTCTTCAATCAAGATACGCAGTACCTATAAGTAACATTGTAAAAACACAACTATGTCAGAATCAAGCCTTCCATCTTGACATGTACACTTTCTCAGGGTCCATCACGCATGCAGAGACTTCTCTAGATGAATCTAGAGTTAGCAATGCACAATTTGGAGGACTTATGTGGAAACCCAACTGCTATAGCGGATTTCACCACACTAGGTGAATCACACATTGTATGGCCTTCCTATGTCCCACTGCAGACTCATTATTCCCTATGGACCATTTGTTGTCTTTTGATGTATCATTGACCATCCCTAAAAACATTAGAAAAATGATATACGCGGCCTTTTCCCCGATAACCACGTACATACGCGGATATTCCCTCTATAGTCGCGTACATCGGGATGTGTGCATAATCCAAAACTGTTGGACCGTTCCTTGACTTTGATCTGACTCATATGAATCCTGGCCTTCCATATGCCTTGAGATCGCATGGATTCAACCTTTTAGTATCACTTTGAAAATCTATATAAGGAACCATTGAGACATTGAAAGCAGAGGAGAGAATTGAGAGTATCGAAACTATAGTCCATTGTTGCCAGAACTATACTTGAGTCTGCATCCCTTTGTCCCTTTCGAGCACTGTTGTGTTCTTCCCAATCTTGCCTTTGTTAGTGAGCTTGCTATCGGAGTGATGGAGGATTGAGGTGGTGGAGGCCCAAGTGGGGGATTCAGTTTCTCCGGTTCACAGACATGCTGTCAGAGGTTGTCACTTGTAATCTCTGATTCATATTAATAGAAATATCTTTTCCTGTCCAGTAATGTGTATTTGAATGAATATTGTACCCATTGGAATATGTCAAATGCTTATACATTATTGATTATATATGCTAGAATAGATCTAACACCATGAAATATAGTATGCTTGTATTGTTTACTTGTTGTTGAGGACGTGCTATAACAATTCAAGCTGAAGATTGGAAAGCTCAATGGGGATCTACTTCAACCGTCCGTAATAAGGTACGAGGTTCGATCCTTTAGTGTTATATGTTTTTATTTCTATTGCATATTGGGAAAGATTGATTTATGGAGTCTAGCTGTCTGTTGTCGTACCCCAAGCCATAGGAATTTCTCTCCATAACAGAATTGGCGACTCTGCTAGGGAGTTCCTAGAAATTGTCCTTTGGGGGTTGATCTTTTGGCATTCAATGTATTTGAATTGCTCTCTCTCTCTCTCTTGTTTCTGTGTCGGGTATGGGGGCATGTATGCCTGGTAGAGCCTGATTGGTGTGAATTTAGTCTCAGCCTGTCTATTTGCTTGGAATTTTTGCATCTTTTTCTTCCTGTACACGGGTTTGTTACTTACAGTCGCATATACACGCGGTTTCCCTTGGGATTTCCGCGTATACATGCGGGTTCACTGCGCACAGTCGCGTATACCCTGGTTTTTTACCTTTTTGTGGAAGATAGTGGATTGCTGGGTGAATGCTGTTAGTTGCTAAGTATCCTTTGGCACTTCCTGAGTCTGTTAATACCTCTATTTTTTACCAGAAACGTTTTTTCTTTAGCCTAAATTTTTTCTTTTAGGAAAGCTCTTGTCATGGCATCTTTGATTTTTTGTTTGAGATTAGTGCATTAGAGTCCTTTTGCCTTAGTTCTTTACTAGAATGCTGTTTATGTGTGCTTGCAGAGTTTGGGGTGGTTAGAGTCATTCTTTTGCTTTTTGTATCTCTTTATTTTCAAAAAATCCAAAATATTTGCTTATCATCATGCATTGCATTATGCATTTTGCATT